>JAOWBC010000617.1:9852949-9868076 GCA_028566105.1 Hypoplectrus providencianus
TTATTTTATTTTATTTTATTTTATTTTATTTTATTTATTATTTTATACTGCTTAGTATAAATACATTTTTGAGTACTTTATAGCTTAAAACAACACTTGAAAGGAATCAGATGTAACAAGTTACATTGGTTTGATTAAGTAATTAAAATAGTTTCTTTACTTTTTATCTAATTAATAAATCAACTAGTAACCTGTCATATTTGAAAAGCAACTTTCACAGCACGGATGCTATTATATGTAGTTGTGCCAATGAAACACAGCAGTTTTTACTTGCGACCCATCTAGACGGCAGTATAAATGACATTTTTTAGATAAGGTATTCCTTTATTAGTCCTGCAACAGGAGCACTAACATTTTTACAGCAACAAAAAGTGTATAGAAAGAATAGAGACATTAATACAATTACAACCAGAAACAAACTATATTAACAGAAAGGTAAAAGTTTAAACAAGATATACAAAAACGTATTTAACACTTTAAACAACAGGAGATATTAAAACAAGAGACACTTTAGACAATACAGATAGACCCAACACTTTATTTCACAGTGATAATATACCTGATTGAAGAATTGAATGTATTGATATTGTAATGTATATTATATAATTAAATTGCCACAGGCTCCTCAAAATGAAATATAGTCTTTTAAAATGACTCTGTCTTTCCCTTTTAGCTTCTTTGCATCTTATCTTGCCCCCGTTCTCGCCCTGTCTTTCCAATCAGCTTTTCTCAAGGATGTCACAAGGTCTGTGTGCTCACCGGTGTAGTGATTAAGATATTAGCATGCTGCAGCATATTGGGATAAGGCTCTGGAAATGAATAGTGTACAGAAATCACCAACTGTCTTCGGGCCTTGGGGAAAGAATCATGACCTTTCACTGGTTTAGCTGAACTGGGGGATTTTTTACCTTGAAACAATAATAGAGATATGCTATGTGAGCACCTCTCGAAGGTCAGCCGAGGCACAGATTGGCTGCAGGCGAAATTCTGAAAATGTCCTCAGACGATCAGCACTCTGTGGTTTTACTTAGAAACAGCTCCTTTTAAAAATGAGACGGCAAGGACACTGGGCGGGTGAAGATGCTGATGAGATGAGTCAATGTCTGTACATGACAGAAGTACTATAGGACATAATTCTGGTTAATTAAAGATAAGTTACTAAGTATTTGACCCTGCATAAGTTACAGACATGGAAAAACAGGAAGCGAGTGCTCCTGATGCACGGCCAGGCTAAATGCTTTTCATAAGAAAAAGAGGAAGACTGAACTTCCTCCAGTCTGAAAGGTACAAAAGCCTGGTTACAGACATTTGTGTGATTGTTTGACCCAGTTTGACCTCAGAGATAAGCACTTAAATGAGGCTGTGTGAAGCTGCAAGTTTTGAGGGGAATTAATTCCCTTTATTGTGAAAACTTGTTTTAGACTGACCTCTGCGTGACCTCACTCACTTATTCATTGGTTCAGTTGTAGTTCAGCTCTCATTTTAGCGTAGCTGCAACTGGGTCTGACCCGTTCTTCTTCACAATGGCTCTGCAGGACCAACATGGAGGTAAAAATTTAGATTCTAGAAAGAAGTTTGTTGATCTAATTCAAACCAGGAATCACAAATCACTCGCTGATTTACAGCTATTTTCTTTTTTTTTCTAAATAGCAGTTCTCACACCATTCCAAAAAAAAAAAGTCACTTCATGTATGCTCATTCCTACATTTATGTAGCTACATATATCAGTCCAACACACTTTACTATGTGATGATACCCATTATTATACATCCCATTAACAGGGCCCTTTGATTTGAATTTCTAGTAAACAGTTTTTTTTATTATGAACATTAATCACAGGAGTATCACATTTGGATGTCTAGCACTGCCTCTGACTGCTCTCAGTGGAGATGGTATGTCCATGTCTTGCTTCAGTTCAATACAAATAGCTGACACAAGCATTATTTTTAAGGTTAATAGCTCAGTTGTCACCCATTTCAGTGAGTGACCACCATGACTTTCACTCTCTTTTAATAAGCATTTTGACAGGAATAGTATCACTTGGTTATGTCAGTATTACAATGTGCCTTATTGAGGTGGCAGAGGGCAAAAAGTGATAAATCCATTTACTGCATGAATTACAAATAGAGAAGTGGTTTGTCTTTAATGCTGGCTGCAGTTCCATCGCTTTGGGACTGAACTTTGTTTTCTATACTGTGTCTTTGCTGCTGCTGGCCCTTCTCTCAGAGGAGATCTTAATCTCAACAAGACTACCTGATTAAATAAAGGTTATATTCATAGTTTGTTATCTGTCTTTGGACATAAAGCACAACGTGCACAAGCTGTTGCAGCAGACGGGTCATGATACAAACTGCACCTGTAGATGTAAGCTCACACTTTGCCTGCAGAAACAGAAATATTATTCCAATTGAGTCTGTGATCTTTCTCAAGCTGTGTTTGAGAGATTGTTGAATTAAATGTAGGAAACAAGGGACATGTCTGATGCTCGCTTTCATTTAAAACTAGAAACATAGGTCATGAAAAGGACAGTTTTAGGTTTAGATCAGGCAGGAAACAATGGTTTGTTCTCCCAAGTAGGGATATGTGAGTGTTCTGTTCTGACTCACTTTTACAGAGATGCAAGGTAAAAGTCCCCTGAGGACAAAAAAATCAATCCAATTATCCTGCTCATAAAAACATCCTCAAAGGTTTGCTACTGCTTTCCAGTGTTCATGGCCATTTTCATGTCAGAACATTTTATTAAAGTTCCTCTTATATATATTTGATGATTCATAGTCTGATAAATTATTTAACTAAAGCTTACTGCTAGTAAATGAGCATTCAATAGTCAGTATGAATTATAAAGAGGTAACTGTCATAAATATATGATTGCAGGTTGTACACATGTAGGTGAATACAGATTACAGGGATTTCACCCCATTTATACAGTTAAATATGTATTTGTATTTATTTGCCACCCAAATCAAGGACAAGTTCCAGTGTGCCAGTTTCTAGTCGTAGATACTCTGATTAAATCATCGAGTAATGAAATCAATCAAGTAATCAAATCTAAAAATTCCCCCAATAGATGGAGCACAAGGTTGTGTAAGAAACCACAGACCACCACAGGACACACAATCTGATTAAGTCCCTCCCAAACACAATTTGTCTGCTGTTAATGAAAATGAATGTAACTTGCCTCCACACACTGTTTCAACAGCATGATGTTAAGGATGCAGAGCAGCACAGTTAGTCCAATCACGTCTAACTCAATGTAAACACATATCCTCAGTGTCAGCACAGCATTTAAGTGTCAATATTGCCTTATTTCCATTTTCTATTCTGGACTTGAAGCTCTCTAGAGAAGCTCACAAAGACGGACACAGAGAACGTCGTGATTACATGAATGCTAATCCTGGAATATTTGACAGCTTGGATATATGTTAGATTTTAGTGGAAAGATTACACCACGAGCCACCCAGTCGCCTTTTAAATGTTTTCCATTGCTCTGACAGCTGAACCAGACGGTTACATGCCTGTCACAGAGGGCTTTGATGTGTCAACAGCTGTAATGAAATTCATCCTAAAAGGTTAAACGCAGTCACGTATTTGCTGGAATCAGCCAAGACGAGACGTGTTAGTGTGTGACTGTGTGTGTGAGTGTGTCAGAAAGTCACCGACTTGTATCTGACGTTCTTGTCATAATGTTGATGACACACTTGCCAATCAAAGGTAATGACACCACGGGAAGAAGTCAGTCAGCGAACATCCCGCATCCTGACTGTCAGATGTTACTGACACTCCGCTGAGCTCTGAAGGGAGCCCTTGACGTGAGGATCTACCTTGCTGGGTTGTGAACGATGCCCTGAGACACAAGGTGAAAACAGAACAATAATTCCCCATTTATATTCAGTTGAAAAAGAACAAAATCAGTTTTACCCCTCTGCGCTCATTGTGCACCTTTTTATACAACTCACTGTGAAACATCATTTACATTTACTTATCAGTGTGCAAAAAGGTGCTGAACTGCAGGTTTTTTTTTATGTATTTGTGCATACAGAGTTCTGTTGTGGGCCACAGATATGGATAGTCATGATAAGTACAGCATGTTCAGTATACTTTTTTCATCGGAGCAGGCACCAGCGTGATATAAACAACATTGACTGATTTACCACTGTAATCTTTTCCATTTTTAACAAACATGGGAAACAGTACAGTATTGCTGTCTGAAATCCACTGGCAGATTACACCTTGCTAGCTTGTAGCTTGATAGTAAGTTAAGCTAACATTAGCTTCAAGAGGTTGCTTTAAAGCACAGTCTACGGAAAATGTTTTGACACTTTTTAATGTGATGGGCAAGTGGCAGCTCACGTGGAGCAACACACTGCAGCCAGCCACTAGGGGGGAATTTTTTGGCTCCACTTAAGGGGAGTTGTCAGGCTGCCATATTCATATACAGTCTAAAGTCACAACTTTGTTTCACCTTCCTCAAGAAAATGCCACGGTCACGTATGCATGACTGACCGAAGTTAACTGAACTGGGTAAAACAATGGAAAGTGCTTGAGAGAACTATCTAAAACCTTGAGCCATACCTGGAATATGCCCCCTGGTCAGATCCTATGAAAAGCTAAAAAATGGCCTGACCCTCTAAACTCTTAAACTCCCTCCTGTGCCCAGTGCACTTCACAGCTTTATCATATTGAGAAACCCAAAGCTTGACAGGCTGTCATGAGCAGTTATGGCTACTAAGCTGTACTGTTACAACTGTTCAGCTTGAATGTTGTTTTGTTGGTGTTTCACACTTCATGTACTGTAAAGCCACAAGCTACAGAGAGTGTTGATACACAAAAACAGCCCCATAGCTGAGTTCAGGGCTTAATGATCATGCAAACAATGAATGCCTCTTTGGCAAAACTAATGGTTTGCTTTCTATATTTGGTCTGAACCCTCCTCTCCTCTTATAGCTGAGCAGTAGCTTTAACCAAATAGATTTATAAATTACAGGTTTCTGTTAACAGTAGTTCAAAAGGTCACCTTTAGAAAAAAAAATCTAACAAGCAACTTTTTAGTGGAATATTGATTTGTCATGGGAATGATATTCTGAGGAGCAATTTCATTCGCCTGTTTCCCCTCTGTGGTACATTAGAGCGTGGCAAGTCTTATCAAGTGCATTTCAGGACACCAGACTCATTGTGAATACTGATGAGAGAGAAGGAGGTGTGACGTCTACGCCCCAAAACTGGAGCTGAGTCAGTTAAAGGGTGAATCTACTCCATGCTGGCAATCTAATCTGTGTTAATTATATTTTTTCTGGATCTTCTGTGAACGCGTTTCCTCAAACAAATGTTATTATATGATTAATTAACGATGCATTATAATGACTACTATTTACATCAGCAAATATGTTCATGAGGATAGCAAGAGATGATTAATTGCTTAAAAGCAAAAAAAAGTGTAAATCTATGAGCTGCAAACATCTGCAATGGACAAAATCTCATTCTGGCTTGTTAGCAGCCAGTCTTTGTGTTGCTCATAATGTATGACCAGAAAGTGGTATTTCACTTCAAAGCCAATAAGTGCAGTGACCTTTCCTGTCAGGTAAAACATTTTTTTAAACAATCAGCACAGCATTAAACCCAATTTTACTTTCACCCCTCCAGGGCAATTATGAAAGCAAGTTGAATCACCCATGGAAATGCACCCTGAATTATAATTTATGCTTTGAATATATGTGCTATAGGTCATGCTTCCACTGTTAAAGTCTTGTAGAACCTTTTCTGCCGATCCTAATTGCACAAACCTGCCTCTTCGAAACAATTACCGCACAGTTCAATGGAGCCAGATGGCAAAGAACCACTCTGGAAAAGCATTTAGCATGTTAAAGTATTTTTTTTTTCTTTTACTCTAACTGCTTCTCAGCTGCCATGTTGTCTTGTTATAAACTCACATGAGCATACGGTGCATGCATCTTTTTTTCTCAAGGGCATTTTAGTATCTAATCCACTCTGCTCTTTCTGCTGATAATTACCATGATGTACTGTGCTGCAGAAACATTGCCAAAAGACTCAGGGCTGGGAAAGACTTTCATCAAATCCTGGTGTTAGTGGATCACTTGACCCACTTTGCTGCCACAAGATATTAGACGTTGTAACAAAAGGTCCCTGAAGCTCCCTGAGGACATTCTTTTAATGCTCTTTTAAGTTTTATTAAGTCTTCTGTAATAATAGACTTGACTTGACCTCAACAACAGCTATGGTGTGACACCTCATCGCTGCCCCACCCATACGTGTGTTTTATAGCTTTTATTTGCTGTGGGGCTTTGTGATTAATGCTCTTAGATGTATTTATTAACTGCAATGGCCTTCGGAAAGCACACACCTCCACCAAGGCCAATGGTGCTTTCACATTCTCCTGAGATGCTCCCTTTGCCAAAGTTAGGCAATAATCTTTTAATTTCATTCTGTAGTATTTGTATTGTATAATAAAAGTAAAAAAAAAAAGAAGTTGATTGGTTTCTCTCCTATTATTTCGGCACCACACGAATGCAGCAAAACCACCTTTTCACATTTAACTTCTTAATCCAGGTGGGTTATGCATTACATACTTACAATCTATATTTCTCATCTTAAATTCATGGTATGATATGAATAATATGATAGTTTGAAAGATGAGACATTGAGCTTTTAGAATCTGTAAAATAATTAGATTTTATTGTGCAAAAGATGTCTTTTTAGGAAGCAACCTTATTTGTTGGAAAGTTGGGATATTGTCTGAAATCTAAATCTAATCTAATTAGATTAAATCTAATCTATGTTTGTATTTCTTTCCCCAGATTGAGATTTTCTCTACAAGGAAATGGGTTCTTCCTGCTACACTCTTCTATTAGGTTTCATTTTAAATCAGGCCACCAATTTTAAACATAATTCTGCTGAGAGTCAGACCAATAGACAAACAGACTTCAGACACTTCACTGAAAACGTATCCTTGTTGGCGAGGGAGGTAATATCTCCATTATTGTTGTCATTCTGCTCTGCATTGGTTTTCATTAAAATAAAATGCAAGTGGAAGTAAAATAATACTAGATGTTTTGCCCACAAGGAGCATTGTCACAAATGTTCCTTAACGCCAGAAGACTGAACACATTAAGACTTGCTTTCTAGCCACAGATGGCCATCTTCCTCACCAACTGGGGACTAATGGTATTCCCTCAAGTACAAGTCTTGTCACTACATTAGCTGCTTTAACATGTTCTCCCCGCTGCTGGCAGTGCGGTCACAGATGGTCAACGCAACTATACAAGAGGATTATGTGAGCGAACACGAAGCAAAGAGCAGCAGCAAGCATTAAAAATGAAATGTCATTCTAAACTTATAAAGCTTTTATTGGGGATAAATGTCACTTTTGATTGAAATGCCCTGTGTGCATGACATTTTTTAAATTCAGGCTTATTCTTCAATAGAAAGGAAAAAGGAGGCATTTACTCCTTTTTTAAAGATGATACTCCTCAACTGGGCAAAGTGAGTAAGAAATAAAAAATTGTATGTGCCAGTCGGGAATCATGTCATAGTGTAAGCAATCGGCTTAACTGCCAGAGTGCCGCAGAGTGGACGACAGATACGCTGATTGCTGTTGTCTGAGCGAATCCCACAGAGACTCGCTGGGTAAATAATGCAGAGCTAATTGATTGGAGCTACTCCCAATTGATTGGGATACTGGAGCCAGTGTAATAAACTTGAGAAGTCACTGTCATTGTTGTTTGTGTGAGACAGGGAAAAGGCTCGACAGGATTGGGAATGCGCACATATTTTTCTTTAATGTTTTTTTTTTATTGTAGAACAAAAGGTATAAATCATACAGTTCTTCCATTTTTAGACCTGGCCAATGTTTTAAACTTATCAGCTATCACTGAAATCAGTCGATAGCTAATCATCAGAATTGGTTTTGATTGTCCCCTCTAACTCCACCCCTCCCTTCATAGGGCAGAGGGTGCTGTAAGGGGCTTTAGTCGAGGTACAAGGTCAAGAGTTGATGCTATACAGGAGTTGTTTTAAATGGTCTGAGTGGGGAAATCTGAAGGTTAATATGAGTTAAATTTCAAGATTTTCTTGTCATTGAGAAGGATTCAATGGTTATTCCTTTGCTTAAATATGTCTATGTGAAGTTGTTACAGCAATGTTTGCACTGATACCATTTGTTACACAGGTTAAGTTCTAAATCTGACCATTCTTTACCATAAAATACGATGGAAATAGTGAAAATCCTACTAAAATCCTGCATTAAGACACCAAAACCCCCTGCTGTGATTTGGTATCACAAACCTCTGATGATACGCAGCCTGCTAGTCAAACTCAATTTATGCAATTCCAACATCTTAAGGGACCCTGGTATGCAGATATTTTTAGAAAAGGCAAAAATAGTAGATTAATATTGTATGCAAAATGCATGTTTTACCCCAACCCGCATGAGACTCACATAAAATGTTCATGCTGTAAAGGAGAGACTTTGTGGCTACCCATAGGACCCATTTTCATTTGGATGTGTTAGAGTGAAAGGTCAAGGGACATCAGTAAATAAGAACCTGCTTGTTATGCCGTTTAGCCTGTATTTGGGGCTCAATTTAGCTCCCTTCCTGACAAGATTTCATGACATGGTCTTTTAGTTTCTTATTATACTATTATCCTCCTTTTCCATTACAAAACTGAGCCTCCAACAGAAAAGAAGTCTGCAGAGGACTCCGGCATTTGAACAGAGTTTAAGAGGTTAATAATCAATGACTGGCACTGCAGTGTCACTGCTGTTCTACTAACTATTAGCCTGATAAGCGAATAATCTGTTTTGTCAAGTAAGGCTAGGATGGAAAGGTCAGTACCCATGGTACAAATGACTCACTCTCCTGCCTTACCAATTTGTCCCCAAACCATGCAGTGATTAACCTCACCCAGAGGCTGTAAATCTGCCTGGCAGCACTTGGATAAGAAAGGTTTAGGGCACAGATGCAGCTTCTGCACAACTTACGCCCTGGCTAGCGCTGCATCATTTTCCCAGAAGACACACTGGCATTGTGGCCAGTCTGGGACATGTGCACTCAACATTTGTGTGTTTGCCAGATTGGAGAGCTTGTTTGCTCAGCTGCTGTTTTTTCTTGAAACTGGCGAATGTGTGAGACAGCATTTTATCGGTCATTATTCTGCTGCTCTGATAGCAAATCTGTTCAGAGTTTCCAGTTTGGCAGTCAAAAGCTTGTAGTCATGATTTGCATTGTGTCCACAAACCCTCCAAAATAACTGTTTGACCTAAATACCACTTTGTTGGTTGTTTTCTTTGCCTTTATTTGCCATCAGATATAAACTGCAGCCTGTGTTAGTGAACAGAGGGAAATTCTGCAGTTTGGCCAGGGGAGTAGGTGGAAAGATTGACTAGCCACTTATGAAAGATGAAAAATATATCCACATATTGAGTCATCTGTGACACCTGGAATATGTTGCAGTTACTGGAAGAGAGTGTGAAAATGAGTAAGTAAGCAGACAGAGAAGTTGTAAGTATTGGATTAATGGTTAAAATAGCTGTCGAACATGCAGAACAAATAACAAATAAGTGAAAAAAAGAATTTTAAAAACAAGAAAGAAAGAAAGTGACCCATACATTTGTCTGGTTGAATGTATAGCAATTATATATATTACTGTATAATTATAAAGAAGCAAGGATCAATTCAGTCAGACATTCAGTTATTGTCCTTGGACTCAGTCCCAGCTGACATCAGATGATTGGGGTTAACCTTGGACAGGTTGCCAGATATTGACAGGCACACAACCATTCAGGCTCTCATTCACACCTACAGGCAATTTTATTTTTCACAATTTATGTCTCATACAATCTGTCGCTGCTTTACAAATGACCTGCATGGTCTCTTATTGGGGGTTGGACGTTCCCAAGAGATAGATAGCTCAAAGAAATCATTAATGGTTGAAATGATAAGCTTGAAGTATATAAGTAGTAGTAGTATAAGTAGTATATATATATGATATATGCCATGTATATCTTCTACCGATCCATGTAAAGTGACTAAAAAGGACCGACATTTTTGCACCTGTGTAATATTGTTTTGATTGCACATCTTCTGTTTAAGTGGTTTCACTACTGAGTTTTTTTGATAAATCAAAATAAAGTTGCTGATCGAAACACCCAATGATTAATAAATATAAACAATGGAAATTGACAGGGTTGCCCAAACTTTTGCATACAACTGTAGTGATTAGAATGCAGCTGAAGGACTGGCAGTTTAGCATTTAGCCACAAAAAAATCCACTTTTGTATAATGTATTGTTAAATAACACTCAGTGAATATTAATTTGAATAACATGAATGTTCGTTGTTGCACATCAGTTTGTTAAAGAAACAGTGAGATTCAGCCTCCTCACTCTGAAGAGTCACACTAGCAGCCACCTTCGTTTCATCTCAGCTCTTCTGGGAATTGAGTACTAGCATCTGGGTATAATAAAAGTTTGAATTATTTATCAAATTTAGTCTGCATGAAACATCTACCACTCAATCAGCTGTCACAGCACTGCACTCAGTAAGTCTGTGTACTCAGCTAATCAGATTTATTTGTGTTGGAAGCAATTTAATTTGATAGGATACACCTGAACAAAGCTCGGAAGTACTGGACGGACAGAGAATATTAAAGCCAATTGAATTTAGCAACATGCTGTGGGTTGATAAATCTGAGGCAGACTGGAAGTTGGAGTCGGAAGTTTGAAAAACAACCAGCAGTGTTTGTTGAAGTATTTTTTTTTAGCATTTGGAGGCACTTCAGATGTTTGCATTTAGAGTTGTTGAAGATTATTGTATTTCTAGTCTTCCAGTGGAAACAATGATTAGCTGACATCTCATCTGTCGCAGACAAATACATGATTTCCGAAAGTTGTGTGAATGATGGAAATCAAGAAGAGGAGCTGTGACATCTTCGTGTCCCAGAAAATATGTAAATTTTCTGGAAATATGTAAATTTTCTGGGACATGAACAAGTCTTCATTCTCGAGTCTCTCTTTGAAGATTACTAAATTATCCCACATGGTATTTACTGAATGTGTTACTTAGGTAATCCAGAGAGGGAAGAAGATGAATTAATATGATGAAGACTGCGAACTGTGTGAGCAATGCAAGGCCTTTTGGGAGATCAAAGGCTTTAGTTTTACTTGGACGAGGTTGTCGAGTGCTGGGGATGCTTTTTTTTTCTTTGTCTATGTATCAAAGACCAGAAAATGATGGCTTTGTCACTCACTGAAGGTCTCACCTGAATCAAGGCTTGAAGCAGAGCTGTTGTGTGGTAGAGTGACAGAAAAGAGTGCAATTTTATTTGAATGAATAACATGAGCCTACAGCTTTGCAAGGAATCAAAGAAGACAGAAGACACATCCTCTCTAACTATATTCCTAAGTTTGTCACTGAAAAAGCAATCAAATCTTGTTTTTTCTTCTTTTTTTTTTATTTTTTTAAGATTGCATCACCACACCCCATAATCATACGGCTCTAAGCCATTGCACTTAATCTAAAATATTCAGGTCATCTTTTTGTCTCGTGGTTGATGGATGAAGTCACATATTCATGCAGGAATGTCTTCCCCAAGCAGTGCTTTTCACTTATTAAAAGATAAATCAAATATTTATTAGACATGCACGCTTCTCACAAGAGAGACCGACATGCCGATAAATTTTCAGTCATGTTGCAGTGTGATTCAGACCTTAAATGATTCTATCTGCCTCAATAAAATCACTAAAGATCGTATTCCCACATATATATAGCAAAGAAGAGCCCCGTGAAGTCAATTAGTCATTCGAAGCAGCAGCCACTGCTCCCAAGATGTGTTTCTGCTAATGTGTGCTGAGTGATTTTTGTGTTCACAGAGGTAGGATTGTAATTCAGAGTGTTTGAAAAAGTCTTTGTGGGAAAACCCAATTAGGATGCCAAGAAGGGGCATGTAATAAGATTCTGTCACCCTGTAATGGAGTGACAGGGCTGGTAATAAGGAAGGCACGTGTTGAGCTCTCACTCTGAGCAGATTTCAATCAGGGTCGTCATGGGAAGTCAGACCGGCTTTAAAGAAGGATACAGTGCCCTCCCCTGCTGGTTAAATAATTGTGAAAGAACTAAGTGTGCCTCCTAGTTTCTACAATCCACAGTGAATGTACAATAATAAGCTGAAAAAAGTTCCCATTCCTTCCCACTTCTAGTAGTCTAATGCTGCATGGGTTTATTCATAAATCAATTAGTCAGTAGCCCAAAAGAAGTTAAGAAATAATAAAATACATAAATACACACATAAGGTATTAATTTGTGTTACTTGTTGGTTATTTAGTCATGAATATTAAAACCTGAATCTAAGTGCAATGGACATGCTTTTTGCTTTAACTAATTATTGTGAAGTAAAGGTTGACTGCAGAACGAATGAACTAAAACATATTGACACCATCAGCATTTAGATTCAACCGGGTCTCACTCTCAGCCTTTCAGACTGTGACTTTTTGACCCTTGATATCTGACGCACAAGGCACGTCTGTATGAGGTGCTTCAGGCTCTCCATTAACTGCAGTGTAAACCCATCCACTGCAAAATTAGACAGTTACTGAGTCTCTCCAGTGGGAGCTTGGTATTAAATTGCCCAATCCCCACTGATTCTAGTCTTTTTCTGTATAGATCACACAAATCTCACGCTGTGTATGTTTTTTGATCATATTTACTTTGATTAATCAAGGCTCCCATTCTGAGTGAACTGAATGAGCTAAACTTCCTTCACCAGGCTTACTGACAGCAGAAAATTCTTGAAAGTTCCTGAATAGTTTTCATGGCGGCCTTTGGGGAAGAAATTAACAATGTTTGTATATATTAATTGATTTTATTTCCTTGCCCACTGTAGCATGTGAGAGGAATCTGTGTGTTGTGAAACTGGAACACAAACAGATTGGTAGTCCTGATCAACGTAAATGCAGTTGAAGTGAAAGTATGTGGGTGTGGAGGTAGAAGTATCAAACAAACCCTGGACTTTTACCCAGGAGACCAGTGTTCAAGTTCCTGTGTGGAACAAATAGTCGATGTTGTTATCCGGAGTCATCCTGCATAACTGCATCCAGTAATTAAGTATGGAAGCAGTGGTTTTTAACCTTTTACCCTTACCTCAGTCAAGTAGTTTTAGTGCGTAAAGTTTCATTTAAACACCGAAGTTTAGATTTAAAAAGCCACTATGCATGTAACTAGCCTATGTGACACACTGTCCACGGCCAAACAAAACAGAAGTTAAATGGTGGGATAACAGGTGCCGAGGGACTTGGAGTACCTGTATCTGACGAGTAGAGATGAGAATGTTAGATCGGTTCTCTATAATCTTCTTAGCTTTGGCTATGCAAGTCTGGCTGCTACTTGGTTTTAACTTCCCAGACAAAGACTTGCTAAATGGGCAGCACAAAACAAGAAGAAAGGACTAACTGTGTGCGTGTGACTGTTACTGTGAAATATCTTTTAGTATTGCACATAGTTGCACATGTTTCTGTGTAAAGATTCCTGGAAAATGTCTTCATTCTTGTAGGCTCGTTCTGTTTTTTTTCTTTCTTTTTTTTTTTTTTTTTTTTAAGAAACTCCCTATGAGATTGCATTGCTTTTAGTGTATGCAGTAAAGATGAAAAGAGAAAAATGGATCTTGAAATAACCATTTTTCAAGTGTAGAATAAATTCTTTTTTTTCTTTTTTTTTTTTTCATCAAAACGTCTTCTTGCGCTGCTCAGCCTGAAAGGACACCGCAGAAATAAGGAGCACTTGAATTGATGTATGGTGACTCACGAACAAAGCAAAGAAAGAAAAGCAATTGAGATTCTGCAGTGGAGAGCTGAGCACTATTTACCTAGGCTGCCCAGAGCGAGCCTGTGGGCACAACACAGCTGACACCACCAGTAAATTACGCCCGCTCCAATCTCTCATGGTGATCAAAAGGAAACTTTAAAGATGTCGAAGGCGCCCTCATGACCATTTTCTGATAAATAAAATATCACATGGGCAATTTCAAATGATCTAAATAAAAGATTTGTGTTAAAGTTTCATGCCCTGTGATAGTCCCCTGTATGTTTTGAAGACTATTTTTTCAGATATGTGGAAAGTGGTGTGTATTTACAGTAAGAGAGTGTGTGCAGGGAAACTCCCACACCACCTTGTT
The DNA here is from genome assembly GCA_028566105.1 of Hypoplectrus providencianus. NCBI lineage: Eukaryota > Metazoa > Chordata > Actinopteri > Perciformes > Serranidae > Hypoplectrus > Hypoplectrus providencianus. The sequence goes on from JAOWBC010000617.1 coordinate 9,867,130, forward strand.
CAGGAGTTTGATGGATGCTTCATCAGCGAGAGCAAACTCACTTTACGCTTTCAAAGTGATACCAGCTCATAGATACGGATTTATTCATTGCTGCTGGCACCTGTAAATGACTGTATCCATGTCAAGAGGTCGAAATACAACATAGCTAAACCCGCACATCCCAGAAGATCTCTCAATTCACATGATCGCCTGGGCTTACACAGCTAATGGCGCCGTGCTTTAAAGAAGCGACAGTTTCTGAGCTCATTGACTATGGATGAGCATCTGGTCAATGTGGATGTGTGATCTGATCAGTGGGCTTCCTCTGAGAGCATGGCGCTGTGCTTCCCTATGCACACAGATGAACATGCAGACGCACAGAGCCCACAGAGTCACGCTCTGCACCCACATCTGGCTCCGTGGTGGCATACAAATGCAACTGTGAACTATTATTCCACTCGGAGAAGCCTCTTAGCTGCATTTGTAAACAGAGATTACACTGATTATTAATGGTTTTAGACTGTTGGAATGTGGTAATAAGTCTCTTAAGGGAAGCAAAAATATCAATTATCCGGAACCAATGTCTCTGATTGACTTCATATAGTAGAGTGAGTGCTATAGTAATACAGCCAGGTGATTTAATAGACTGCATCTGCTTGTAGTTAGCTAATTCAGAAAATGTACAGTATGGCATAAATCTTACTTAGATCTGCAGTTAGTGCATAAAATTGGAACCTATAGCGCTGATTATATGTATCCCCAGGCACTGTTAAAATGATGCATGGTAGAAATATACTTCAAGATGCATTGGCCTCTTTAGAGAAAGATGGTTGATTTTTGAGACTCTTTCGTAAACCAGGTGTCAGTGTTTGATGAACTTGAAATGTGCCTTAAAGTGCATGTTGAGGCACTTTTGACTTTTGACTGGCCATTATCAGCGGCTATGCTCCCAAAAAGTTTGTCCAATT
>JAOWBC010000617.1:9868176-9880239 GCA_028566105.1 Hypoplectrus providencianus
AAGTGACACATAACATTGTCAGCTTTGGGGGACACAAACCCTGGTCTTCCTGTGTTTGTTTGTTGGAGTTTATGAGTTTATGTTTATGGGTAGTTTCCAGATGTGTTTGTGGCTCAGTGTTGTGTGGGCTTTGACAGTTCACCATGTGGTTGTTGTCGTTTGTATGGTATGGTTATCAACTAACAGTCTGTTCTTAATCAGCACAGATTTTACAGATCCAACAACCCTTTTTAACTTTAGAAATGTAATTCTTTACATTTTAGATATTGTTATAGACTTGTTAAAGATAATGATCTAACCCATTTCAGAAAATAATAATATGGCCTGATTCAAACTTGAAATTAGTCCAGTCTTGCAAACAACATGTTTGTTCTATTCTACAGATGTAATGACCTTCATTTCACCAAGGAAGTGCAATTGAAGAGAAAATTAGACTAATCTATTTCCCAAGCACAATTTAATGCTGGAGGAATGAGCAAAACAGATTTTCCTTTACAGCTGAATCCATCATTATATAGTATTATGTCTGTGTGAAGAATGGTCTGTGATTTATTCTCCCCTCCATCATTTATCTGCGTTAATTTTATCTTAAGCGGGACAGAGGTCATTTTGCACTGTCGATGAGTTACATAATCAAATTTATGTTTTACGCTATTCTTTGCAATATGACTAATTAGCTCTGGACATCCTCAGATGTAATGTCTGGAAAATCACCCTCTCTCGATAGCCACAATCATGGCAAAATGTGTCACTGACCAAGCTGGTGACCAAGCAGAACTTCTGTCAGCAACAGTACAACTAAATTAAATACAGCCGCAAGCAGCAATAACAAGTTCTGGCTTTTTGTGCCCAAGGGACGATGCAGTAAATTGCCAAAAATCAAAGCCACAAGCAGCGAGCAAGTTTCAGGCTTTGCAGGGCTTAGCAAACTCTCTTCAGTTAGTGTAATTATGTTTAAAGAAAAAGACCAGGGAAATATTTGTTTCATGAATACAATTTTGGTAGCATTTTAATAACCGTGCACTTATTGCAACTAATAATAATAATAGAATTCTTTATTTCAATGCCGCAATACTTTAAACCACATTTGGTGCTGATACAGTCAAAGTCCCTTCTACCCCTTTGGGTTCAAACCCTAATTAGCTGTAACTGCAGCCGGAGAAAGGCCACAGGGCTTTGATTTCCAGTACAGAGGAAGGAATAAAGTATGTTAGCCATGCAGCCATGGTTTTAATGTCACCAGAGAATTTTGTCTGCAGTTTCTTTTACTCTGAACTTTTGTCCCCCTAAAGTGTGCCTTAAATATAGAAACAGCTCACAGTCACATCCAGGCTTTAATATTTCATGAATGTTGATTTAACTACCACAGCAGGTACTTCACAAGCTGCTGGAACTGGAGCTGCAGTAGGTGTTGAAGACCTAACCTAGTCCCACAGAAAAGTTTTGAATTTCTATATGGAAAAAAAAAATACACTCACAGACATACTTGTGATTTCAAATAATTTATTATTTAGCAGTTGCAATATGAAGTTTAATCTTAACTTTGTATTAGCAATAAGACATGTTACCCCTGATGTCAGCAACCCTCCATTTATCAAATATCTGTCTCACATTTGAATCAATTGGTTCATGATGAAAGAGTCCAAAATTGAGCTGATTACATTTTGTCACCCATGCGTATAACGTGCTGATGCAAACCCTGCACCCAGAGGTAAAAAATTGTTAAATTGTACAGTAGTAAACATACAAATCAAAAGAGCATTCAAATAAACAAATATTCAGTTCAAGTGATAAATATAGTGTATCAACCTGACTTGTGTTTCAGTCTTTCTATGAAATTTTTCGACTGGTTGACCGTTAGCTAAATCCCCTCTACCTTAGTTGCTGTTGTTATACCTGTCAAGCTTTGTTCTCACGCGGCAGTTTACAATGATAACAGGGCATATTTAAAATTGTAAATTCTTAGTAATTTTTTAAAACGTAGGTGCTTTATTTCGCACAGAGGTAGTCAAAAGCAGTTTTCTCATTTTTAGCTCGCATTTTGCCAGCTGAATGTTAGCTAGCTAAGGTAATGTTAGCTCCATGAGTTGGCTGAAAGCTCGGTAGATGGATGGGCCATTTATGAAGATGGCTTTTTCATTCCCATATGACCTTAAAACCCACAAATATCTGTAGGTAGTCAGGTACTTAGACTGCTCCTTGGCTTTGGACATTAAGATTGGCTGGTTGTCTGGTGTTGGTAGTTGGTGTGTTAGCATGAAATGCTAACATTTGCAGATTACTTAGATCTCATAAATGCACAGTTTCATCCATACCTTGCTTTTTGCTTTTGGTGTTTTATTTGGTTTTGAATGTTAGAATAAATACACCACTTTTCAAATTGCCTAAATGCCACAGATTCATCACATTTGCCAGTTGAAGTGATTTATTCCCTCATGTCTCATAGAAATGATAGTCTCAACAAAGCTCTATATACACTGCTTGAAGCATGTGGAGACAGCTGAACCTGCTGCTGCTAAGCTATGACTGGGCAATCCCTGTTTAAGGGGTGGGGTTTAGCGAATGGTCAACCCAGGTCAGCTTTATTTATGACTGCCACTTTGGTGCTTGATTAATTGAAAAATGTGTAGTTATTTAAGATAATAAAGTCATTGATGCAACTCTATGAACAAAGTGAAAGGAACAAGCACAAGGGCAGAAGTGTTACAAGTCAGTGGGGGGCACAGATGGTGATCTATCAAAAATGACTCACAGTATGAGCGGATGGATGGCTTATTGGCGTTGTCCTTCTATTTGTGGCAATGAACAACTTAGTAGAAAGCCCGTAAGTAAATGTAAAATACTGGCCACAATCTGCAGAAAAAAATAAAACTTATATCACAGTAGTCTTTATTTATATGCAATGCCCATCAAGCCTGATTCAGTTTTCAAAAGTCTTAAAGGTAGTCTACAGAAGTCAGCGGTCGGCATTCATTCTGCGCAGTTTGGCCGGCAGGTTGTCCTCTGGCCGACCCCCTACCAAGGGGATCTGAACTTGGGTTGGAGTTGGAGCAGAGATGGTGCTAATGGCTGCTGGCAGTCTGTGTTTCTCCGGCTCCCCCTCCTCAGCGTCTCCGTCCAAGGACAGCAGCTGGACCTGCTCCTCCAGATGTCCTTGCCTCACGACCGGGATGGAACTGGACCTCAGCCTCTGAATACTAAGTGGAAGGTCTCCTGTGCTGGAGGCCTTCCCCCCAGGCAAGGCTGGCCCTGTCTTCAGTCCCCTCCATAGGTGCTCATCCTTGGTGGAGCTCATGCGCTGGAGTTTGCTAGGCAACCTGGAGGCTTGGTCCTCTCCATGGTCCGCATAGTCAGCTGACAAGAGCCTTTCCCTGCGGCCTCCGCGTCCACCATTACCCAGCTGAGGGGAGGAAGGCGTGGGTGCAACAGGGAGAGAGTTAGGCGAGGTCAGTGAGGACTTTTCTTCCTGCTCTTTGACGCTGTAGGGAGGCGTATTAACCTCAAAGGTGTTGTGGAACTGGGAGTAGTCGACTCTGAAGAAGCCCTCCTCCAGTGACATGACAGGGAGAAAACGATGGCCCCACAGGACTTCATCTTCCGTGTAAGATGTCCTCGCCTGGCATGTCATTCCTAAAATAAAGGAAAGAAACATAAGTCTAGAGAAATATCTCAAACAAGAACAAGAACAGACAAAAAGGGAGATGACTGCAACGTCACAAAAAAATTGAAGAAGTGAGCTGTTAAATTAAAACGGACAGACAACAAAGCAGGGAACAGAAATGAAAAGTGGAAGATTGCTTAAAGGAAAATACAGACAGAGGTATGAGAAAGAGAGAAATACGACAGAGACGAAGAGGAGCTTGTGCTATTGAATAATTAAAGCCCATGAAATTAAACATTCGGTTAAATATTTTATTTTATATTACTGAGAAATGCTCTATGCCACCGGCTAAATGATGATGAAATAAATGATTAGGGAATGGGAAGTTTAGTTAAAGGAAGAAGATACAAAAACAGTAATTTTCTCTAACCAGTGGTTTCCACGATGCCCTCCAGGATGACAACAATCTCAAACTGCTCGTTCATGAGCGAGCGCTGCGACAGATCAAAGAACGGGCTGTTGGTGTTGATTTCATGGCAGATGGTTAGAGGCGAAACCAAGAAGAGCTGGTCCGCCCCCGTCCCAAAACCCACGTCCAGCTCACATTGGTCCAGTGGCAGGAACTCGCCCTCTGGGGTCTGCCGAGACTGAACACACAAATGGTAACAACATATTAACATTTTTAAGATAGAGTGATTATTAGGCATAATAATTCAAAAGAGAGTTATGGAAATAAATCATACAAAGACTAATGTTACCAGCAACATAACTAATAGTAAAGTTTAACCCCGACCAATACCTCTCTACAATCTTCACAATACATAGCCACAGCCAGTAGCCAGTTAGCATAGCTTAGCAATAAGACCAGCTAGCCTGGCTCTATCCAAGGGTAGCCCTAACCCTAACCCACCAACCAGCACCTCTCGGCCCACTAAAATCAGCTTCATATGTACTGTACACACATTGGGGAATAGAGCAATTTTCTAATCCAATTCATGGCTAGAAATTAAAAAAAAGTATTATTCTTTAATTGTTGTTTTTCTTTAATTGCACAAACATGATTGCACTTTTTATGAAACAGTCTGAAAGAAAAAAAACTGAATTTTCTGATAAGTAGACAGTGAATGGCATCCCTGCTAAATTCAAGGCACGTCTTTATTGTTGTGCAAAAAACAACAACTCATAAACGGTTTTATCCATGTAGCTTCAGGGCTTTTATGACCCTGAGGATGATTGGTGTACAGCCTTACAGGCCACTTCGCCAGCCAGAACAGTTTTGTGGGATGATATGTGTCACCTTAGAAGACGTTTTATCCGAAACCTCAAACAACTACTGTATATGTATCTGTGCATGAATTTGTTGCAGGTGAAACCCTGATGGGAATGTATAGGGTCCCATGAAATAGCTTTAAGAAGCCAATTTCCGTCTGTGATTAGAAATGGTTCCACATGAAATAGGATGTTGGAGTGGGAGTAAAGTGAGGAGAGAGTTAATTTTAGAGCACAAAAGCAGACGGGACAAAGCCCGCAATCTAGAAGTTATCATGGCTGCTTCAGGATTGGTCCCATCCCACCGATTGGACAAAGAGCAGCATGTTTTTTTATCCTGGGCCTCAGGCTTTATATTGACGTTTCTGGACAGTGATGGCACTTAAATGCACACCTCTGACCTGCTGCTTCAGTGCTCAGCAGACCTGCATGTTTTGTAAAATGGGAACGGTCAGCCCAACACCCCCCCCCACTCCCAAAAAAATCCATGATGACATTTTTCTGGATGAAATATTTATTTGCCTCTGAGAGTTCAAAAAAACATTCTTGACGCCTTTGGCAGCAACATGGGTGTATTTTGATGTAAAACCACAAAGAAATGAATATTTTGACATATTTTTTGGCATGATAGATGGCAGAGCAATACTCCCAGGAGAGGCAACAAGACTAAAAATGTGTTCTCGGGACGTTGATGTTCCCAGTGCAGTTATTGGCAAGCATGCTGCGTAAAGGTGAGAACAAAGGTGCGAAGCATCTTATCTCTGTTCGACAACATCAGCTTTGGTAACATTTATACCTTGAGACGCTGATGTTTTACTCTCATTGCCAGGACATTAGAGTGCTTAAAAACTCTCCGTGGGAGCCTGGCCTCTAAAACAAGTATCATTAGATTATGGAGAAAACACTTGTACTTGCTCTTGGGAAGCTTAGCTCAATCAAATAAAGTACTCTTAGCTGGTTAAATTAAAGCATGGAATTAGAGAGAAGGCTCAAACTTTGAGCTCATAAAAGCTGTTTTCCTGTCAAATACAAGCCTCTTATGATGATGTTGATACATCAAGAGTGAATGATTTACAAAGAAAAACCAAGCTTGTTTCCCCCAGTCGGCCATAAGTAAAAAGCCCGTTTGATTTCCACAGCATTAGTGAATGAAAAGCAAAAAACACAGATTTCTGACCTAAACTCAGTAATATTCCGTTATGGCGTAATTCAAAAAGCTCTCCCTGTCGCCTCCTGTTAACTTGTATGCAGAGTAGCCTCTCTGGCCCTTTGAGTGAGGAGCCACTCGGTCCACAGATGGCAAACAAACTGCCATTTATATTCACAGTGATGTTGAGGACAGAAGGGTGTGACATTTCACAGGAAGACGTCTGTGCCCACAGATCCCCCGCTTGGTGAGGAAAAGTGTCACCCATCATGCTGTATCAGTGATGGGCGCTACTGGAATATGCAGACAGGGAGCCTATGTCGCATGTCTACTGAAGTTAAGTCAAAAAAACAAACAAAAAAAATCTGAAAGCAACAAAGGCAGATGTTTTTGGAAACGGAGCAGTGTTGAAGTGTGAACGCCTGCTGGGCAAAATAGATTAAGATGAAGAGAATAAAGTCTGTAACAAAAGGACAACCACCTGCCTGTCTTTTAATCTCCTGTTCTGCATGATACATTTTCTGATAAATACAATTTTTATAACACATTTTGGCATTTTCTACAGTAAAAGGTGAAAAAGACACAGCATGAATGTCAATGCATGTGTCTTGGGCATGCTTAGACTGGAAATTAGTTTGACTTTTTGGGAGATTAACTTGTTTGTTTTCTTGCAGAAAGTTTGATATGAAGACTAATATTACACCCTGTACAAAAAATAAAAAGCAGCAGGCGGTTATCTTAGCCTAGCATAACGACACTATGGCTCGTCTGACTTAAATTGAATAAACATTTCCCCAAAATGTCCTTTAAAGCTTTCTTTAAAGCTTTTTTTGGCAAAGCATTGTTTATTGTCATGTATTATGTTCATATGTGAAACATATGGATTTGCTGATTTATGATCCTCTTTGGTAGTTAAATTACCCTTTGATAGTTTCATATAGTTGTACTCTATGTGCAATTAATCAACCAGCTTCTTGGCCCAATCTCTTACAATAAAATACTTCTGCAATTGATTTTTCTGTATAGCAGTTGATCCCCGCTTCGTCTGTCTCCAATAAGTGGGAAGAACACATGCTATAATTTAAAAAGCCTGTCATGGTTATATATATATTTATTTATTCATTCATTCAGCCAATCGCTTAAAAATGTAAATTGTCATTGAGATACTGCAGGCAGGTGTCCCATTTGTCAAAGACGCTCATACAATTCAATGAGATTGAACACCAATTTCCTGGGAAGTCATATTTAAGCTGATTCCAGTCATGGAAGTGAACCTGCTATTTTTTATGTACTGTTCAAAGCTTCATTGCAAAAAAAAAAAAAAAACTTCTGCCAAGGAGGGAGAAACCTGCTTGACACGGAATGGTTTTAACAAGGTGAAAGCTTTGTGTTCTCTCAGTGCCGCTAAACAGCCAGTGCCACAAGGGAGGAATTAATGGTCTTTGGAAGAGGACCTGATATAGAGGGAGTACTTAATTTACCAAGCCACCTGAGTTTCAGGTTGAGTGAAAGCAGGCCCTATCCCTGGTGACTCACTTCCTCCTCAGTGACAGCGTGTGCAGGTGTGTATGTGAGAACCATGCAAAGACACACACAGTTTAGAAAGAAGGGTGTGTGTGTGTGTGTGCACATTGTGTGTTTTTAATGCAACTGTGCATATGTCCATTCTTGTCCAGCTGGAACCTCTGAGCTGGACATTAAAGGTAATGCTCAAACAGGCGTCACATTTGAACTGCCAATCTCAATCTCTCGACAGCACCATTAAAGCTAATTTAACTGTCTTTCTCTTCACGTCTTCTTCTGCTTTCCCCTCCGCCTCTTTCTGCTCGTCCTTCGGGGTTAGACAGCGGCTGATGTGGCAAGTCATGCCGACATGTCTGCCTGCCTGTCTAGCTAAATGCCCGCATGCATGCCTGTCTATCTGCTACAAGTAGCCCCTATCACTCATCTCCTGCTGTGGACCAACCTACTGAGACCAGCGTCTGTTGACATTGACGAGCACCTCCCAGCTGTCACTCTGTCGCTCTGTCTCTCCATTTTAGTCATTTATTTCTTTATTTTTTTATTGGACCTCTTTTACCCTTATATCATGAGTGTGTTTTCTGCGTGCCCCTCTGGCAAACAACATGCAGACATGGGTCTTTGCATTAAAATTATATGCACCCAGTGCCGCAAGGATCGGTGCACCACTGCATTCTTTTGATTTATTAATGAGTGCTGCACTCATGATGATTTAGATTCAAGGACAGTTATCTTCTTAAGCTATTATGCATTATGAATGTAGATAAATTCACAGTCTTGCCAGGAAATAATGTTTTCGCTGATGATTAAATTTGTTACCTAAATCATAAAACAAGTGAGGACGAGACCAACTCAGTGACTTTTGAAGCAAAAGTTGCATCTTACTACAATAACAATACTACTCAATGAAATTTAAAGGAGTCTCCAAAGAAGGCTTTTGACGTTTTCACTGTACCTGTTGGTTCTCTACATACTTGGAAAGGGAGAGGTGAGGTGTACTCTCTTGTTTGCAGTCTGCCATCCCACCACTAGATGGGACTTTTGTCCTTTTATTTATATAATATGTCTTTCTACAGTTCTTCACCGTGGAAAATATTGAGAAAAAAATGCATTTAAAAGAGGTAACAAAATAAAATATTCTGCTGCTTCACCATAATTGGCTTTTTGTTCAAAAAGTATAGATGCTCTGCTGCATTCTTAATAACATGAGTGCAAGAATGTTCCTCGCTCTATCCTGGTATCCAGGTCCCATAAGAATTTACAACCCTTGCCTATCCCTGAAAACTGATTGCAGTTGCCATGACAAAGTGCGTTTACACCGCTCCATCATTAGGATTTACTGCAGCATGTCTCATTTCTCCAGTCAGCTTTGTGGGCAGCCCATCTGACAGTGACCTTGAGCTGAACACAAGCCACACATGGCATTGTTTTCCAGTGCAGGTAGAGTACTATGGGGTGATGTAGAGTCAATTTATTCTACAATAGCCCGCTGTCCAGTCGGATGCCACAATGCCAAAGCTTTATGGGCTGTAAAACATCACTGTGACGGTTAACATACACTTTAAAAAACAAATTAGTGCTCCATCTATTCAGAACTAAGGTATCAGCACACTGTAGCCTCCTTAACAGCACATTTAATCGCGATTCCAAAGAAAATACAAGTTTCATCTTAATATAAGGGATTATATATATTATAAAACTACCCCAATTTCCTAGAAAAACCATTAAATACAACAAACTGCACTTTGTAAAAGTGAGCCTCGAAAGCACGTTTTCCTTGTTTACTGTTTGCTGTCGGGTCATGATTTATGGCACATGGACGTGATGCTTTTAAATAGATAATTAGCAAAGTCCTGCATGTCCGACCTTCCACCAACACACAAATCGCTTGAAAGATGAATTAATGAAAGATCATCATTTACTGGCAAAAATCCCAGATCAGGATCATCACATAAATCTAATTAGCTGATCTTTGAAATAAAGCCAAAGTGTGTCCAAGTAAGAAATCAGAAAAGCAGATGGGTGAGAACACTTCAAATAACAAACATTCCCCTTTGCAGTAATTATATTACGCTCAGGCAGGTTTGTTTACCTTAGAGGTAGAGGCAAGATGGAGTACGGTGCAGTGGAGCCAAAGTACTGTTAATGTATCTACTCTGCAAAAGTACTGCAGCAGCTTGTTCGTCTTCCAGACATGCAAGTTTCCACTTTCTCACTGGGCTTTTAAGTTAGGAAATAAAGGCCTAAATTATCCCAATAAAATGATAAATCTGCAGTGGCTCTGTGTACCATAAAAAAGGTAATTTTACTAAGGCATTATCTGTAATATTGGCACAGACAATTCTAACCAAGGTCAAACATGACAGCATGCCTCATGGGTGAATATACTGCTTTCATTCTGCTTGTAAGAACCAACTGAAGGCATCACAGATGACTATTACAGAATATTAAAGTCTCTCACTGTATTTATTGGCCTCTGTAGTGGAAGAAAAGTTGATGATATAGCATTTGTGCCTCTGTGATGCTGTGTCGATTCATTGCAATTATCACACCATATTTTTCTTTGCCTTTCTAGGCTGTTAATTAAAGAATAAATGATAATGAAATGGAATAAAAGTCATTTTAGAGAAGGCTGGAACATTAGCGATAATAAGTTATTCAGTCATGGCTTTTAATGTGTTAAACCGGGTGACTTTTATGTCTCTAATGGATACTTTACTCAAATCAAATGAAAAGTGACTGAACAGAAAATATTATTTGAAATGATGGATAAAATCTGAGCACAACAGAAAGGATTAGTCACATTAATGCTAACATACTGAGAGCTTTCTGGTGACTCTCCCTCGAGGTTCAGAAAGTAAACTGTCACTTGAGATCATCACGCTACACCGCAGGGACGACAAAAGCACGACTAACTCTCCCTGTCACAACAAAGCACCGCTGTCCTCTAGATATCTGCTAATGTTTGGACCGGAGAAAAGTAGATTTCATGTATAAGACATTTCTGCCACTGAGAGAAAATGCAGGGCTCACATATAAAACACACGACTGTCAGAAAATCAACTTGTGATCAGATTATATGTGATGGATTGTGGTGTAATTTAGACATGGTAGATAAAAGTGCTGTCAAGCTACTGGACATATATTCTGCAGAGCGAGAATATTGTTGCAACTATAGAGCCCAACTGATTTATTGGTCCCTTTTTCAAACCAGTATTGCAATTTCACTGACAAATAGTCTATCTATATACCAGCATACCAGTGTTTTTCAGATATGCACCGTTTTTTACATTATAATTACTTTATAATTCTTGAAATAAATGCTTAGCAATGGACAAATAATAACATTACATTTATAATTTCTATTTTTTTTCTATTTATTGTTTATTCATTTTAAATAGGTACCCATCAACTGTTCCTGTATATACACTTGTGTTTATTTAGTCATTTATTTTGATTTGATTTATTTTGTATTCAAATGGTCAAAAGAAAATGGATTGATACCGAGCATACAGTATTATTAAGATATTTAATTAAAATTTTATTTATTCTCAATTTAATGGTCAGCCATTAAATGTTACTTCAAACACAACATTAATTAGATTTTAATTTGTATTTATCCTTTGTTAAAATGATCCGCATTGAACTCATACAGAACATGGGGTATTATCCAAATACATATTTAATTTTCATGAATTCTTGATTTAAATATTCAACCATTAAATGATACTGAACATATGATATTACTCAGATATTTTCATTGGGGTTTTAAATAGCAGTTATCAAACATTGCACATACAGTTCTATTGTGTTTCCCTTTTAAACTATTTTTAACATTATGATACATTTTGGTAGAGTGTACAATAACATTTAATATTCATTAATAAAGTTATTTTTTTAAGCAGCCTTGTGGATACGATGGGTACCAAATCAAGTCGGTTCTTGACAGAAAGTTCTGTTTTCGGTCGTGTTCAAAAATTCACACCAAATGTGTAAAAAGTAAACTTCCTTTTAAATCAGTATTGGCCTTGAAATGTCCATACTGATCATGCTCTAGTTGAGACTTAAACACATTTGCTACAAATTGACCAGGTGTAATGCAGAAATGGCAGTGATTGACATTGCATGTTTGCTGTCTCTTAGTTTGGAAGTTAACACAAAATGTTTCTTTCTTCTCCTCTCTGTTATTCTAGCCAGCAGCTGCCTCAGCTCCTCTCATCCTCCAGCACTGAAACACTTCATGCAGAAGTATATAGCAGTCAGCTCTGTGCTTCAGATGAATGACAGTTTGTCTTCAGGCAAGACTGACCCCAAGATAAGACTTTAGCACATTGTGGTCCGCTCAGTAAAGGAATTGGTTTAATTGATCCTCTAGTCAATAACTGTAGTTTCCCATCTGCTGTCCCCCCGGGGCACATTCATCTTATCGGTGGGCAGCTGAAGCACAGGCTGAACTCACTAATACAGCAGAAACACAACACTGTGTCCAGCTCGGATCCAGCTGCTGAAAGAGTGGCTGCAGGGG
>JAOWBC010000617.1:9882733-9894741 GCA_028566105.1 Hypoplectrus providencianus
CGATCAGGAGAACACTTTACTATTAAATTGGTGATTGTGAATCCTGTGATTGGCGGCAATTTGGTTCCCCCTAGTGTCAATGCAGTGGAAGTAACCTTGAGGAATTGACTGGAAATGTACAATCTAATGCCACTGTATCACATAAAAAAATATTCGTTTTTTTTCTTGTTCAGGACATTGGCTAGTTTTTATATGCAAATGAAGCATTATCTTATTAAATATGTGCAAATATGCATCAATTCCAGGCCACATTTCAAATGCATTTTTTTTTTTATTTAAGTTGGCAGTCTGTGGCAAGATGATTTTATTGTTTTGCATTGGATTTCATCTTATTTATCATATTCCACATTAGGTCTTAATTTCTACATTCTACTACAAACTTCTGCATTTTAATTTTGTCTGCATATTAAAGTCAAATGGTTTTACAGGTTCCTGGTTTTATCACTATATAAGTCAGAACATGCTGTCAAAACAGCCTGCAAAGAAAAAAATAATCTTCACTATGAAATGAAATGCTATGTAAATCAGGCTGTGAATGACATATTAACAGATCTGACTGTAAAAACCTTCTGAATATAGGATAGTTTGGTAACGTAAGTGCTGCTGAAGTGGGGGTTTGGGGCTGAGAGTTTCAGATAAAAACACTGATTTCCATTTACACCACTACTACACGACACCTTTCCCAGATTAAGACCGAAATTCAATGTTTAAATATGCAAAAAAGACATTATTTAATGCTCACGTATGTTGCATTTAGGAGAAACAGACAAAACATAAGAAAAATAAAGGGTTACGTTAAAAACATAAATATGTATTTTGACTGAAATGTCTGAAAGTTGATATGTTAAGGAAGCAAAACAGCCCCAAATCACAAAATTGCAGTGCATAAAATACAATGCTTTTTCCGGTCCTGTCTCCCATTTGTATGACTTTCTGTTGCCAGAAGCTACAATTTGAATACAGACTCATTACTGTTTCCATTATAGGGCTGAGAAGCTCCACATTGAGGGCAGAGATGTGCTCAACACTTTATCCTGTTTGTGTATTTTTGTGGTAAGATTGTATCATACCGCTGTGAATGCATGGTAACAGTCCAAGAGGAAAATCAAGTTTGAATGCATGGAACTTACAACAGCCTTGCTGTTTTAATTAACTGGAAATAAAAGAACATGAGGGTGATAGGCAGAACAGAACGAGGGAGACATCCAGTTGGACGGAGTCCCAGGCCAGCAGGAAATGAGTTGTTCAGTGTTAGGAGAGAATGCAAAATGAATTGCATGAAAACAAAATTGAAAAACATTTTTACTGGCAGAAATTTTTGGATTGAGAAATAATGATAATGGTTTCTTTTCTTTTCTTTTTTTTTGTTTTTGTGAGAACGGAGGACAGCGGATGTGGGAACTGAACCGTGGTCACACCAAAACAGAATGGCCACTCAAACATCTTCTATTTTTATCCTTTCCACAATAAAAGGTGTATCAAGTGCTTTTTTTCAATTTCAACAGAAATGTGATATGATTCACTTAATAAACGTTTTATCCATGATGGGTCTCTGTACTCGTATCTGATACATGATTACACAGGATCTGAAAGGCACCTCAAATATAAAGCACTGCAGGGACATTATTTTTTTTTTTCTATTTAATAACTTAAACCTCCTCCACAGCACATGTCACAAACGCATGACCATTTTCCATAATAATGAAAACAATGTGTTTATTGAGGTAATGATAAGACCTGATGTGCTTCGACTTAAAGGGGAAAAAAAGTTCACCACAGAATTTACAAAAAAACTAATGTTTTCTCTTACTCATAGGGCTGTCCTCATTATCTGGTTCCCATTTATTTGTGAAAAGGAGCCCTTTCTACAGCTGATACCTCCACACTCAGCCAAACCCATAAGACTGTTAACTAGCAGTGCAGGTAAGACAAAAACTAGTCCTTTTTTGGGTTGAAGTGTCTCTTTAAGACTGTTTTTGCCCTTAACTCTTGGCAGTAGAACGTGTGAATTGTGCTATATGAACTGCAGAAAAAACGCAGTGTCCTAATTTTCCAGAGAACCTGCTGGTATTAAATATCAAATGAAAATGCATCAGTGGAGAAAGGAAAGCTCTCAAGGATTATTATGTAAGCAATCAAAATAACTAGTTCAGCCAAGCCACAAATGTAGCGCCTTAACATTTAAAAAGAAAGGACACTCTCATCATAGTGAATCTATCAATCACAAACAGACAATTTTCCAAGCAATCTAAAGAATAAAACTGTGTTATAGCAAGATGTGGATCCTTATTAACCCCCACCATTCCAGGTTATTTAGAAATATGCGCATGGTGACACAATATAAACAAAAATTATTAAGGTATAAAATACATTTTTACACGAGGGATGAAAATACTGATGCACCTGAATACCATGATATGCGCTGTGACCCTGTATAGATTCTAAATAAACATGGCAAAGATTGAAAATATACAGATTCATAGCAGACAGACAGCACAAAAAATACACCATGATGTCGGATGTTCATCTTATCTTATCTGGAGACAAAAGTTGGATCGGAGCATTGCTGATTTTGTACTGCCCCTTTCAAAAAATCCTCTATAACGAAACAAAGAAGCAGAGAGAAAAAAATAAACTTTATTACATTATTAATAGGTAAAAGAGAAAAATAAACCACTGTTTATTTAACCCGTGTATGATTAGTCTTAAAACCTTGTGATAAAGGTACATGTGTGCCAACATAGATGGCAATGTGTTTGTATTGTTTTACATTGCATTTGATTCTGTTCATCCGGATCCCTGTTTGGTTCAAAGTTCATGATTTTGTTTGTACATCAAAGTGAAAGGTTTTTACAGATAACATGCTTTATCACTGTGAAAATCAGTAAATACTGTCAAAAACAGCCGTTACAAATCACCATGTTTTGCAGAATGAAATGCTTCATAAATCAGGCTATGAATGGCATTAGAACAAAGCCCTCTGTTAAAACCTTCAATAAAGATATTAAAATGGAAAGTCTGGTCATGTAAGTACAACTGAAGTGTGAGTTTTTGGCACAGGGTTTAACATTAAAATAGTCGTTTCCATTCATTGCACTACAACGTTTTAGCCATTTAAAATCCTCATCAGCTAAATGCAATATTTTTTTTAATTACTATTTGAAACTAACTCTGAAATATATAGTGTTTCAAATGTATAGTGATTGAGGAAAAGGTTCTGTTTGGTTAATCTAAACAGAGGTAATTCCTCTCGGAGTCCAATCTGACGACTCAAAATCACATTTCCAGGTACCTTGTGTGAAGTTATACTTACATAAAACATGTAATTGGGATTACATAATCAGAATAAGTAGTAGCGGAATAGTGTGTCAGTACTGTTTCTGTGAGGGTCATTTTATTTTTCTAAAATGTCAATGCAGAATATGTAAATATTTTATTTGCATTGAAACAGTTTAAATGTTTGTATAGGATTCATTATGTCTTCATTTTTAGTATTATCATCTGTTTTCTTTTATCCCAGACAATTTCCAACAATATGCCTAGGATGAATGAAAACGTAGATGATAAGTGTTTAAATGTGTTTAAAGAGAGAAAATAACCAAATAATCCAAAATTATTCCGATTTGATAAAAGAAAAAATGTGATCCACTGCATTACTCTAATAAAAAGTTGTCATTTTAACTTGTATTTATGTATGTAATTTCTATACATGTAATAGTAATCTGCTCCGGCCCTGCAGAATCCTCACTGAACAATTATTACAAATGTTTAACACTTGATATATTACATGTGCAGTTTAGCATGGTTAAAATGTATTTAAAATAAAGTTAAAGAAGGAGGGAGTTTGAAATGCTGCCTAAGGAGACATGTTAATGTAATGCACATGAAGGACAAGGCGTTGCACGACGCCATGTCTCTCTCTACATTTCAGTGTGTGCTCATGTTAATGTGTCCAGCGTGTTTACATTGCTGCAGTGCTGTCCACTGAAGGCTCTCTCTCAAACCTCGAGCAGCCTTCGCCCAAAGTCTCCTCTCACGACCCGTCCGCTACACCCATAATTCCCCGCGCCAGGACAAGATGGACGAAAGCAGCGACCGCCGGAGAACAATGTTTTGGCAATAAAACCCCAAAGCTGCGAATACAGAGAGAATACAGGCACGATTGAAACCAACTGCGGTCATGTGTAGGTAAGTGGGAAACTAAATGGACTTTTATTTTTGGTGAATGTTTTGGCTTTGTCGAGATTTACGCGACGGAATTGTCTGGCTCGGCGCAAACGGGGAGATGCACCGAGACCCAGCATCATTGTTTCTCTTGCATGGGCCGTAATGCGGGTTTTCAGTCGGGGGCAGCTAGCAGCTAACTAGCTAGCTCATGGCAGCTTGATTGTTATAAACACAGCTGCCTGAAAAGCGTACAGTTTTATTTAGCTTGATCACTTGATCTGTAGTCCACATGTACCGCAGACGCCGAGGAATGTTTTGCTAGCTAAATGCTTCGGTAAGCATTATCCGGTTGTAATTATAGCTAAAGTTAGCTAACAATAAATAGAGCGCCAGCGTTGCTCGCAGCCAGACAGATTTGATTTCACGAGCGTCATCAAAGCTTGGGAATTGGAGAATGAGCAATTTATACCGCTGACCCCATTTTAAGGAAACGTTGCTGATTAATTTCACGTTATCCACTGATACTGTTTTTTTTTCCTCGAATATGCTCTAACAGATTTCCTTCCATCATATAATTGCCGTTTAAATAGCCAATATATGCATAAAATCATGGATCCTGTTTTAGCGTTAGCTAGCTTGATAGCCACACTAGGTAACAGGCTAAACGTTTCATTACATTGGTCTTAACGGGTCAATTTAGACGTTTCTAGATTTCATTGGCAGCTTATTTGACGCCACATAGCTTTGGATGTTGGTGTAACTTTATTTGAAAGTTGGATCTGGGCTTTTAGGACGATTTAGCCTATTGTTTTGATTGAAGTCGTAAAGGTGCTTTTGATTGTCTCATTGTGGCTAGCTCGCTATGCTAACTAGCTGGCTAACTATTATGCATCACAAAGCTCATCCGCTTTCTGTTGAATTCACTGTGGCGTAGCCAAATGGTCGGCTGCTGTAGACTAAACAATAAATTCCCAATCTGTCTCCAATGCTCGTTTCGAGTCACGTAACCTTATCGGTTAGTCACCAGACTGAGCCTACCCAATTTGACCGAAATGTCTGGCTGTATTTGACCTAAATATCGTTTGTTTTAGGCAAGTGTGTTGAAGCGATTAATTTGCCAATATTGCAACCAATGCCTCAAGCTTTTTCATTCATGTTGGCTTATTAGCCAAAGATGGCAAGCGGCGTAGTCCAGCATGCATCAAAGTGCGAAAACAATAGGGATGTCTGTCTAAAAGCTATCAAGCTACTGCACAGATTTTATTTTGGCTGCAGTCCAAGACACATGTGGTCCTAAATGCCGCAAGCAGAACAATACGGGATGTGGATTGAATATTTCAGAGTCAACTTCAGATTTTTTTGTCTGGTATTGAACAGAAATTACAGACATTTCAGAACCAAAACTTGTATTTCGATTGAATGTAAAAACCTCACTATTTCTTATTTTCTTTGAAGTCATCAATCATCATAGGGCATGCATAATTGATATAATTTATTCCTGAATATGTGTGTCTCTAGGCGCCTTTTTAATACTAGATTACTAGACTACTTTGTGTCTTACGAATACCTTGGCACACGTTGGCTGAATATATATTTTTTTCTGTCTTTATTTCTTGTTTAATGTATGACAAAGACAAATTTTCAGTCCTCTTTAATTTAGGGTTTGATAATATGTTCAGATGCTTGGCATACATATTGTAATTGTTAAGGCATTGCCATTTTAAGTGACCTTTGCCAAAAGTTTAATGTTATGATGAAGATAAAGTCAAGAGTATGCAGCGTATTAAAGGATTTTATATTCCCCTTGTTCTCGATATTTAGATGATTAATAACCAAATTTATTTCAGATGTTTGTTGTGACAGTTTTCCCCCTTTGGTGTGAATTAAATGTATTTTTCACAAAGTATTTAAAAAGTTTTCCAGCAAGCATACCCAGTGCATCCGTTAGGTAAGCCTAATAAATCCAATTAGGTAATTAATGGATGACTGAGGAAATTCAGAGAACATTGTAGTACACACAGTACAAACTGTGAAGGCTATGTAGGGGTGACTTAATTTACTTAACTGTCAGTTATAAAAGGTGAACAAAATGTTACAATTAGTTTGGATTGTATACTTATTAATTTCTTAAATCATCCATACTTAACATCAGTCTTTTCTCTGACCTCTCTTTCAGGATATTCTTTTCCTGCATTCCTCTTTAGATTTATTGGCCTCCTTCTTCCCTGCACAAAGCAAAACCACCACCATGAGTATTATCCAAGACAAATTAGGCAATGAGTTTTTGCGCAACGGTGGCATGGATCCCAACTTTGCCCCAGGTATGCTTATGTTCAGCCACCTGCCGCCTGTCACCAGCTTTACACGACTGGCCTCCCAGTCCGTCATGGGCGAGCTTCCTCAGGAGATGATCCTGAAGAAAGAGCGCGACTCGCCCCCAGAACACCAAGGCGCCACTGCTGTGAACACAGGGGGCTTCCTCCATAGCATGGGCATTAAGCAGGAGCGGCTAAGCGAGCTGGATTACCGTATGCCCCTTTATGGCGGGGGTGGAGGAGTAGGAGTGAACTGTGCTGGAGGGGGCGCGGGGAAGAGTGGGACTGACATGCCGGACATGTCTTACGGCAACCACCATCAAAACCATCAGAACATGCTACTGCATGACCTAAGCCTGAGCAATGTCCGTTCCCTTGGAGAACCGGTGAGTTATGACTAGTGTTTCAAGATGTGTAGTGTTCATACCTAGCTGAACTTTTGTACATTGCTTTTTGCCACTATGTGCCATTTATAGAAATGATCTTGTTTGCCCTTAGATGCCAGGAAGACCGGGTAAAGAGCCAAAAGAGTCCTCAGGTAGAAGAGGTCGGAGGAGCAATGGGGATGGACAGGGAGGCAAAGCACGAAGAAAACGCAACGATGCTGCAAAGGTTAATCGCCTATCTGCTCTCTTCATCTCTTTCACTGGTGTATTCAGTTGAGTGTTAATTAAGGTTAGGTTAAATGCAGAGGTCAAATTTCCCCATTTTGGTATTAAAAAAATGAATAAAGAAAAATATGTGTTCTGTTTGTTTTTGCTGCGCTAACATGATAAAGAAACATAACCAGTATCTTTCCTGTACTCATGATTTTCTCCTTTTAGGCCATGATGATGGATGCAGATGGAGCCTGTCTGTCCCCCAACTCAAAACCACATATCTGTGAGCACTGTAATGCTGCTTTCCGCAGCTCCTACCACTTGCGCAGACATGTGCTCATACACACAGGTGAGAGATTTTCACTGCTTGTCAGTGCTTTACCTTTTTTAAGTTAAAATATGCTTTAGCAGGCTACATCCACCACTAACTGAACCAATTGCAGCATATGTCAATATTATTATAACAAATCAAAATTGGAATGAAAGTATGCTTGTGTAGAAGATTTTTGTAACTTATTTTATATACACATCCACGCATCCATTTGCATGGAATCGGCTGAAAAACTGTGTTATTAAGGTTGCACTAAAACACAATTTCCTATTAATCAACACAGCACTCTTGGAGCAAATTCAAGTTCAGACATTAAATTACACTCTTCACTACCCTCTACTCTTACTAATCTCTCATTCACCATGAGTGCTTGAAGCCTTTCTTGAAACCAGACTATCGCGAAAGCCAGTGATGACTCAATGATTACTCATGTATTTCTGGACGTCTTAGTCATACTCTTTGCTGGGAATTCCTCACTTGGCTCCTTGAACCTGGACTCATAAATGGTTTAAAGGAAAATGCAACTTATTTTTTATGACCTTTGTTTTTATAAATTATTTCCCCTTTTTTGGTCCTTATTTCTTTAAAATGTCACATTATCTGATGTGTCTGCTGTCTCAAGTTTTCACATGACATTTTAGATGTGGGAAAAGAGGTGTTGTGTGAAAACATTTTCCTGTAAAGGGGCCCTGTCTCATTTTAAGCAATGCACAGTTTCTAAAGCATATGTTAACCCCTTTGAGCCCCATTACCATTAGGGTGTTCTCAGTTTCTGTGACTAAGTGTGGTGGTTAGAAAGCGGGAGAACTTTTGGATTTTCTCTCATAATGCATTAAAAAACAAATAGAGAGATAAATTACAGTTTTACGATTTAGATATATTGTGAAAAGCTTTGAGGAACTTTTGTTTTTGGTAAATTAAAAGGGTTTAAATTCTAATTTTGAAACATCGTACAAACATTGATTGTATTTGAGTCTCACACCTTATTTGATCTGTGTTCATGCTCATAGGTTTTGATAAAATGCCACAGCTTCATTTGTCACTGTGGCCTTTAAGGTAAACACAGTCATGTGGCTGGCTTGGAGTTAATTAATGTGGTGAGCGGATGGTTGTACTCTTGATCGCACAGGTGAGAGGCCTTTCCGGTGCAGTCAGTGTAACATGAGCTTCATCCAGAAGTATCTGCTCCAGCGGCACGAGAAGATCCACAGTGGTGAGTTTGGATATAAAATGTGCTAAAATGTTTAGGAATTAATGCCTTCACCTTGCACTGGTATCAGATTATATAACTGTCTAACACTGTCATTTACCTTTGCAGGAGAGAAGCCTTTTAGCTGTGATCAGTGTAACATGCGCTTTATCCAGAAGTACCATATGGAGCGACACAAAAGGACACACAGTGGCGAGAAGCCATATCGCTGCGATACCTGCCAACAAGTAGGTCATATGTAGTCTGTTCCTTAAGTAGCTTACCACTGTGTTGTCATTTAATTTGATGTGTTTTACCAGTAGGCTATATATATATATATACTTTCAATGCTTTTTAACAATCTTCCTCTGAATAGTGTCTGTGAGTAACATGCATTTAGTAGCATGTGGGCAAATCTAAATTCCCACACTTAAATCCCTTATAAAACCCTGTCTCAATGGGATTAGTTGTGTCAGAGGAGGTCAGGGAATTTAATGATCAGTCTTGAAAATCAGTGCTACCACTGCAGTAAATTGTCTGTTTTTAAGAAAATAAATACATGTAGGATATTTAGAACTGTTAATCTCCATCCTTTGAAAACTGAGCATATATTTCTCTCTTACTCATTTGTTTATCTCTTTTTACTTTTAGTTTTTCTCAAGAACAGACCGGTTACTGAAGCACAAACGGACTTGTGGAGAAGCCATAAAGAAGGGCCTGGACCCAAGCATGCTGGAGCTCAGCGAAGCGGAGCTAGGCCAGGGCAGCTATTCACTCACTCAGGGAAACTCTACCACCTCCGGACGCAAGCGGGCCAAGTCCAAAAACGGTGAGGGTGGTGAGCGGAAGAGGAAGAAGAACGCCTCAGCATCAGCAGCTTCGTCCTCTGGGGGGATGGCCCGTGACCTGGGCCTGCAGGACTTCAGCATGGAGCACCCCTCAGGTTCTGGACCCAACATGCAGGGACGTACTCCTAAATTGGTCTTTAAGAAAGCTGGACGCAAGGGACTGGACAAGGGCCTCCTCTCTCTGGAAGATGGTGTTGATGTACAAAAACGGTTGGACCAGAAGCCTGGCTCCATGGATCATGTGGAGGTTTCTGGTCTTGATAACATGGGTCTCCTCCAGGGTACCGGAGGTAACAAGCAGGGGCCTACCACCAGCAGCAACTACGATGATGCAATGCAGTTTGTGAAAAAGCGGCGCTACCTCCATGCAGTTAATAATGACTACGGAGCCGGTTCACTGCACATGGCATCCCAGGGCGGTGGTGTGATCCAGGGCTCACTGGGGCCAGAGCCCACGCTGGCCATGCTGGACCCTTCGCCTTTGGAACTCAAGCACGACAAGTCGGGCATTCCAGATGAGGTACTGCAAAGCTTGCTAGACCATTATAGCCATAAGCCAGAGGGGACACACCACCATGACGTAACGTTCGACCTGTCGGACCACCCACACCACGTAGACCTCCAGCCGGCAGCCCCAGTTACCCCCGAGCTGGAGGATGATTCTCCCAATGGTGGCGACAAGACAGCAGTGATGAGCGAGTACTCAAAGTTCCTCCTGCAGGCCCTGGAGCGTACCAGCCACACTGGACCCTTCCCCAGCCTTGGCCCAACAGGCCCTTTCCCACTCCTGTCCAGCAGCTCCAGTCCCACAGGGCCCTTGTTCTCAGACAAACATGTATACACCACATCCCCACTTGATTGTGGCTACCCGCCTGCTGTCTCCTCCCCAATCCCCATCGTCGCTCCTTCATCAAACTCCTCCTCATCCTCCTCCAAGTCCCACTATGGCATGCTTGTGGGCTCCCCCTCCCAGGCAGGCTACCACCTCAGCTTGGAACCTACCAGCCACCAGCAGCTGACTCCATCTCAGGAGCTGACCGAGCAGTTGGAGAAGCAGCACTCCCCCGGCGCCTTCAACCTACCTCCCCAGGACCTGACTGCCTCGGCAGAGGGATCCAAGGGGCAGCAGCCCAAGGCTGGAGGGAACGCTGCACCCACCAATGGCTCCAGCTATCCAGATCTGTCCCCACTGAACCCCCCTAAAGAAACCACCTACCAGATCGAGAACTTCGCCCAGGCCTTTGGCTCCCAGTTCAAGTCAGGGCGGCGGACCCCTCTGAGCTATGGCAGTGATCCTGGGGCAGAGGTCGACCACAGAATACGGACTCCAGTGTCAGAATTCTCAGGGTATACCAGTTTGTTAGCTGACGTCAGTGAGCCAGTGAGTACAGGATCAAAAACCCAGACAAGCCAAAGTTTCAGATAAGGGTCAAACGAGGTGAATCCAGACGGGGGCTGTTCTGTTACTGTCCATACAGTCCCTGTTCCCATCCTAATTTTGTTCTTGTAGCAAAGTTTTGTTTTTT
The DNA here is from genome assembly GCA_028566105.1 of Hypoplectrus providencianus. Taxonomy (NCBI): domain Eukaryota; kingdom Metazoa; phylum Chordata; class Actinopteri; order Perciformes; family Serranidae; genus Hypoplectrus; species Hypoplectrus providencianus. The sequence goes on from JAOWBC010000617.1 coordinate 9,893,709, forward strand.
TAAACACTGCCATTAAATGTTAATACAAAAATGACCAGGGAGGGTCTTTCATGGCCTCAAATGCAATTTTTTAAAATATTCTCATTTTTATTATGTATTTAGTCGCTTAATTTTTGTTTATGAGTAGTGATTTTGATATGAACGTACCGTAGATTTAAATGTAATTTAAAACATTTAGAGGGTAGCTATAAACTTGCTTGATTTTTTTTTTTCTTTTTCTGAACCCTTGTGTTTTACCAATCATCATACCATTGTAAAGTAATAATGAATAATGTCGATAATTTCAATGATAACATTTGTGGCAGGGAAAGGCCCAGAATTCAAATGGCAAAAAAGTATATATTGTCTGTTACAAGAAACATATTAACTCAGGAAAATAGGCAAAATTGTGTAATAAGACTTTGTATTATGAGATGCAATTAGCACAGTTTTTACAGGTGTACTTTGAGACTACAAAGCTTTGATTTTGTTTTTGTGTTTTTTAACTCGTCAGAACAACAAATTACAATACATCATCATGTTTGGTTTCTACTGCGTGTAGCTTTGTTGAGATTATGGTACTGTTGTGTCAATGTGAAGACATCCACATTTCTTATGAGAGCCACATGTGTACACGAGGTAGTATAAATCGTAGTGGAGTTCAGCGCACGGCATGGTTGGAAGCGAGGAGGATGATCGAACATGCTCTGTCGACATTAAGCGTCAGATGGAGCCTGTTGAGCCACAAACTCCTCTGGTTGTGTTCACCAGTGGCCAGTAGAGAAGATGCAGCTTTGACACAATTTAACCGGTTGCTGTTTCGGCTGTCTCAGAAAGCAATGAACATCAATCTGTGATCTTTTCATCATGCTGTTGCTGAAGTGATTTCTATTTTTAAAAAGGATCACCATTTTTCTGCTCCACTCCTTGCTGTTCCTTTTTGTGTCAATGGAATCAAACAAGCACTTTTTTTAAACAAATCATCATTGGAAGCAACAACAACCCATTCAATTTGCATATGTGATACGTGATTATTATGCTAAGGATTATTAAT
>JAOWBC010000617.1:9899214-9910139 GCA_028566105.1 Hypoplectrus providencianus
TAGTTAGAAATTGATTTTAAAAAAACTGGACTTTTGTGAGGTTAATGTGATTTATTCAAAATGACAGCGTACAATATTCTGAAAAGTTCTGAATGCACAGGTGATACAAAGCATGTTGATTCGCTGTATACTCCAAGGTCACAGTAATGTACTGTTCATTCATGGTGAAGAATTAACTATCTTTTAATGGCTGAATCACATGTTTTTAGGTTCAGATCTTGCACACACAGCTGTCATAAACATGGTAACTCATTTGTCAAGGAAACAGTAAAAGTAAAAGGCCTTTTTTAATTTGGAAATATGTTGTGAAAATCCAACAATTTAAAGTATATTTAATGTGTAAATGACCTCTGTAACAAAAAAACATGCAGGTTGAGATGTTCTGTCTGTGTGTTTTCTGCAGGAAGCTGCAGCAGTGGGGAGTTCCAATGCACTAATGGACAATGCATTGATCAAGACTGGAAGTGTGATGACACCTACGACTGCACAGATAACTCAGATGAATTGAATTGTCGTGAGTATTAAATCCAAGATATGGAAAACCAAAAAAAGTTGTCAGAAAAAAGCATCAAAGAGAAGACTTGTATTAATATGTGCATGCATTCAAATTTTTTCATTTTTTTTGTTGCAGCCACTCCATCTTGCACCTCGCAAGAATTTAAGTGTTTCACCAGTGGTGAATGTGTCCCTGTGGGATTTGTCTGTGATGGAGAATTGGACTGCCCAGATGGTTCAGATGAAGAGCATTCCTGTGGTATGCTGAGTAGTTCCCAATGTCCTACTGTTGACTCAAATTAGGGTATTTAAACATTTAGACATTCCTACTTTCAGAAGCATAGAGAACATCAGAACAGCTGTTTGCTCAGGTGCAGTAATTTAGAGTACAACCACTAGGGGGCTTTATCATCTCACTATAAACTTAAGTCAAATTATTCTTGTAATAAATCTAAATAAATTTTGTTTTATTCTCATGTGAATAAAACAAGATAGAGATAAGAAATGATCAATACCAAACTTGATTTTGACCATGACTTAATGCATGCAAGTACATGTAGGTCAGGCTTTTACGGTAATTTCCTATTTCTAATATTATTTGACACATCCAACAACATGTTCTATTTAGGTGGACGGACCTGTAGCCCAGATCAGTGGACCTGCCACAATGGCCAGTGTATTCCCAAGCAATACAGATGTGATCGTGTAAAGGACTGCATGGACAGCTCTGATGAGACAGGCTGTGGTAAGACTACAGCTACAGTGAACTCACAACAGTATATAACTCACTAAGCCTACTGTTTGTTAACCCTTATTATGTCAAATAATTATCCTGATTGAAGGGTTTTGATGGACCATTTTATTTGCATTATTGGAGAGGAAAATAATTGTATTTTGATTGTTATACATTGTACATTGAAATTGTTTTTGTGTTTCTTTAAGACTATCCAAGTTGCACTGAGAAGACGTGTGCTAATGGAGCCTGTTACAACAACTCTCAGTACTGCAATGGGCTGCAGGACTGCAGGGATGGCTCTGATGAATTCAACTGCAGTGAGTAGCTGAGATGAGCCAAAGCATACTGTTTAAATGGCAGTGTTGGTATTGCAGAACTAGCCAATGCACAAACGTTTTTCTCTAAAGTAATTTCTGAAAGGGATAACTTTTTTGTAGGTTGCATAAAAATGCTCAAGTCGCCACAGAGACAGGAATAGAAGATGATTAATGTAGGGCTGGTGATTTGGGGAAGCACTAAAACATATTTTAGCCGCCTAAAAAAATAAATCAGTTTGCATGTAAACTATACCTTACCTTACTGTCAGACAGCCCTGCTTAAGTTTCTAAGTGGAAATGTAATTTTATCTCACACTGGAGGTGCTGGTCTCGGTTCTCTGGGTTATTTGTAAATCTGAAACAACCTTTTAAAAAAACATTATTAAGTTTTTTAAATGTATTCTTGGGTCACAGCGGAACAGAGAAAAACACTCAATATTAATTCATATTAATTGCATTTTCTTAAAAAAAAAAAAAAAAAAAAAAAAATCCTAAGATATAATCGTTTTTTCTCCATAGACTCGTGAAGACTGCGTTTTTATCGGTCTATAAATCTTTAAATACAGTTACAGTTACAACGCAAGCGTGAGAATGTCATTTCCGGCCGCCATGTTTGTTTGGTTTAGCTGGTAGGTTTGGTTTCTCGCTAACGTTGAGTCTAGTATCTTTGTGTAAATGCCAATTCTTTAACAATCTTTGCTATTAGCAGCAGAGCGAATACTTTCATCCGAGCTTGTCAGAATAGTGGTCCAAAATCTTGGCATATCTTTAAAACACTCGTAAGTGTTGTAAATCGGAGGTATTGTTTGTTTTGATACTCATTGCGCCTTAAATACTAACGTTGCGTTAACGTTAGCGAGTTTTTTTAAGCTAACATTACGTCAACTTATCTTGAATATCTCTGCTCGCTAATGTCAATCATCTATGCTGATTAGGGGCACAAACATGCGTTAGTTGTCGCCTAATTGCATTTATCTTCTTTTTTTTTATTGGAAAAGATCGCAATTTTATCTATTTACTTAACTTTCACAAGGGCTAGCTACGCACAGTTCTATAGTAACCGAATGATTGTAACGCTCGTGGCATTACAACAACAGTATCAACCGAAGTTACGATGACTAATTTTTCTTTTTTCTTTTCTTTTTTTTTTTTTTTTTTTTAAATCTTTATGACCGTGAAATGTATTTCACAGTCGCTTCAGTTGAAGTTGCCCATAGTAAAGTGTGCACCGGTTATTTTAATTATTATTTTTAACAAGTTCATGATTAATTTTCAGCGACACAGCACTGTCCTATCCACCAGTATCAGTGTGCAAATGGCCAATGCATCCCTCATGCCTTTGTGTGTGACCACTGGGATGATTGTGGTGACAACAGTGATGAACAAGGCTGTGGTAAGAATCAAACTGACCCAACTAAGTATTTCAAACAACTGTCTCATATCATCTCTCTTTCCTCTAGGACACCCTCAATTGTAATTAAAATTTTTTTTTAAAATAAATATAAAGACTTGCATTCCCACTTAATCAACCAAACCTATTGTGTTGATGCATGTCCAATGCTATACAGACTTTAAATACTACTTTTTTGAAGCTATGATACACATTTTTTCAATTACAATTGTTGATCTACTAAATGTGGTTTCTGCCTTTTTATTCTAAAGTGTACCAGACCTGTAGTGGCAACCAGTTCACATGTTCCAGTGGCCGTTGTATTCCTCAGAACTGGGTGTGTGACCATTTTAATGACTGTGGAGACTCCAGCGATGAGAGAGGATGTGGTGAGAAAAGTGGACTTAAAGTTAGTTTTTATAAACAAATGACAATTAAGGATAACTGATCTCTGAAAACATGTTAGCATTTGAAAAAAAATAAAGAGTAGTAAAAGTTCAAATTCTATTTCAATATAATTTCTTGTTAAAGTAAAATGTTTCTGTGGGTTTTAGATAGTGACTCTCGAGGCTGTTACCCTGGTGAGTGGGGATGCCCCAGCTCGACTGTATGTATTCCAGTGGGCAAAGTGTGTGACGGCAATTCTGACTGTCCTGACGGAACAGATGAAACCAACTCCACAGCACAGCAAACCTGCAGTAAGGATGTACCTTTTTAAGTGAATCTGTGAGCTCTGCACACACAGAAAACTTCAGAATACTGCTGTGTGTGCCTATTTATCTTTGCCTTTAAGCCTACAGTGAAAACAGCCAGATCAGAAAAAAAACACCGATTTAGTGCTTCTAGAGTGAGAGAGTTCTGGTCACATGTATATCTTGCCACATTAACGGCACTTTCATAGGGCTATGAATGTTGCTGCACGGGGTTCAGACATTATATTGCATAGTATTCATAAATGTTTCCCAGAAGTCAGCTGTTGAGGCTTTGATATAATCATAGCTTTTATCTTTCTTATCAATGCCTTCACACCAACCTGGTTTAACATTAACTTTTGTGAGTAGAAACACTAATGGCCTCTAGACTCAGTTGATGACAGCCATAATGCTGGTCATGATACTGATAATGATCCTCTGGCAGACAAAACTGCATAGATGATGTTCCCAAATAAAAACAGAAAATGGCAACCTAGTTTCAATCATGATGTCAATTTATATGATTTTTTACTCGCAGGCCTGGAGCAGTGCTCCGCCTTGAGTTGTGAGTACCTCTGCCACCCGACTCCTAAGGGAGGGGCTTGTTACTGCCCTGATGGTTTCACTGTAGCCAATGACAGCCGTTCCTGTGTAGGTAAGTGCCACAGCTTATTTGTTTTTGTAAAAATGGAATCAATGTTCTTTAAAATGTACTGTAATCAAGCTACAAGCTTTGTTTAATGGAGCATAGAGCTGTTGGTCAGATGGTCTAATTCACGGCACCCTGGTTGCAGTGTTATAGATCCTTTTCCTTATTATTATCCTTATGTCTAAATCATAAAAAAATGTTCTGTTGTCCAGACTATAATGACTGTCAGATCTGGGGGATCTGTGACCAGCTGTGTGAAGATCGTCCTGGCACACACCACTGTAGCTGTGCTGATGGATACGTCCTGGAGCAGGGTCATATCTGTAAAGCCAATGTTTCAGGTACACCTGGCCATATGGAAAACAGTAGCTTTATACACAGTGTCTGCTGCTAGATTACCCTTAATACTTATTAAGGATAAGAGCTAGAATCTGTTAATTGTAACTTTCTATATCTTTTTTTGCTAATTTTATTTTTCCTTGAATATATGTAGATTTTGTATCATAATATCGAAAATTTAAAGATGACTGTAACATTATGAAATAAATTAACTGCTGGGGTTTTTTCTGTGTTTTCCAGCTGGAATGCCACAGCTCATTTTCACCAACGGTGGTGATGTCATGATGGCTGATATACACGGGCGCTTTGTCACAACTCTGGTGCCATCCCAGGGCAAAGGTTTTGCTGTTGGAGTGGCATATCATTGGCTCAGTAACACTGTCTTCTGGAGTGATACGTATACCAAAAAGGTCAGCCTTGATCATCGTCTGCGGACATTAAGTGATGACAGTATTCTTTTTCTTCATCAATAAGCTGTGCTAGACCAGCTGTGGTTTATGCTGTTATCAAGCGTATGGTTGGGCACATTTAAAATTTTAAAATAGATTGTTATTAGGCAAGTCACCAGGCTGGACATGTGTACTGTATTTTGTCTCACTTACATGAGCAGCTGCTCCCAAGTGAAACATAATCAGATTTAGAGAGTCCATATACAGGGGTGTACTGCATCCAGTCCACTTGGTGGATGTGGTAATGCAACTTTCAGTGCTTGTATATTGCCCTGTGTATGTTTTTGCCTTTGTCTTTGGCGGCGTCAGATGCCCCCAAAAGTTACTTTTTTAGACTCTTTGCAATGTCTATATCACCAGCCATCTGATCTGTTTCACTTGTCCATTCTTTAAAATAACAACTACTAAATACCATGTTGATCATTTTGTCACATTGCTGTCATCTTACATAATACCAGATAACCTCTATGGCTTTGGAGCTTGTTTATGTTAATCAGTTGCATATGATCTTTTTCCTTGGATTGATTTTTTTTAAATTATGCTTAAATTGTTCACCAAATATACTTTATATCTACTTTATTATTTATTATTGATATATCTCAGTCGACAGCCTGGGTAAAACACTGTTACTAATATAATAAATGTTGGATCTACTGCTATGGCGCTGTCAGCAGAGGTTGCAGATGTTGGTACCTGTTGACTATGCCAGAATATGTCATATGGAAAAATGCTGTTTTCCATAAAATCAAACTGGTTAAGCTTGTATATTGGGCAAAACTCATAAAACATGGTGCTGACATAACTTTACTCAAATTAAAGCTAGACAACCCCCTTGTCTTGAACCTTACCATCTATTCCTGTGCCAGGTGTACTCTGTTAACTACAATGGAGGGGACATTAAGGAGGTTCTGACTGCGGCAGTCCAGAATGTCCAGAATCTCGCTGTGGACTGGATCAACTTCAAGCTTTATGTCTTAGAGGCCACGATGGAGCGTATCGACATGTGCGACTTCGATGGAGGGAATCGGGTCACGTTGGTAGCTGAAAATCTGCAGACTCCTCATGGCCTCGTCCTGGATCCAACTGTGGGGTGGGTTTAAATACTTTAGTTTTCCTCAGTTGTTTTCTTCTTCTTCTTAAAATAAACTTAAATGACGCCATGTGGTAAAAACTGGTCCAGTGTCTGCTCTATATTGTTTGTCTAGAATATGTTACAATTCAAGATAATTATTATCAACTCTATAACATTACAAATGAACCTTGCTTAAGAGTGCTATAGTTTATTATATTAAGAGTTTATTTATCCAGATGAGCTGGTATCATATACTACATTATAAAATATCCCTTTATGTCTTTATGTCCGTTTGTGTGCAGCTACATGTTCTTCACAGACATGGGCTACGGAAGTGAGGAGATGAAGCTTGAACGTGCCTTCATGGATGGCAGCAATCGTGTAGAGCTGGTGAAGGGCAGACTGGGCACCCCAACAGGAATAACTGTTGATATTATCACTCAGAGGGTCTACTGGTCTGACAGCCACTTTGACACAGTGGAGACTGTTACATACAATGGCCTGGACAGGTAACAGTTTTTTCTGTACTTTTAGAGCAACACTGCATCCATGTTGTGCTCTCTGTGATGATTTGGGGTTTTGTTTTCCAGGAAAATAGTGCTCAATGGTGGAACCCAGGCTCCACATCCTTTTGGAATTTCCGTGTTTGAAAACCACGTGTTCTTTACTGACTGGACCAAGATGGGTGTGGTGAGAGCAAACCGCTTCAGCGACAACAACCCAGCACTCCTCTATCGTACTGCAAAACGACCAGGCCATGTTGTCGTATCACACGATGTCCTGCAACCTGTTGGTAAGGAGACGTGTGATGTGTTTGGTATTGCTGCCCTATGATTACTTGTAATTACTGGCCAGAAAATATAGTCCAGTCTTTCCTTTTGTTTCAATCAGATACACTCTGAATGTTATTTGTTGTGTTTAGAAATTGCTACTATGCTAATATGTCGTTAAATGACCAAACCTGTGTCGTCCTTCAGTGATGAACCCTTGTGGCCGTCACAATGGTGGTTGTCAGCAGATTTGTGTTTTGAGCCACCGCACTGACAACGATGGTCTGGGCTTTCGCTGCAAGTGTCGCCATGGTTACGACCTGCATACTGACCGTCGGACCTGCTATAGTGAGTTTCTCTTGCTTTAGACCAAAATGACCTGTTTAGAGTTGGGATTTGATTTAGTTCACAACATTCTACATTATTTCTGTTGTCAGATGTTTGTGGTTACTATTAAACAAACAACAATTGATGAAATTGACGATGTTGCACACACATTTTGTAATTTGTAATTATATTTATGATCAAATTAAGGAATTTTATTTATTTTTATTAATTTATGAGGATACGATGATGACTTTTGCTCTCACTGTAAGTGATAATTTGCTTAATAATATATTTTTTCATTTAGAATATTTTTTATCTCAGTTTCCTACCTACATTAACAAAACAGTTTACACTTTATGTTTGCCTTCTTGTAATTGCTGCCACTTCATCTTTTAACAGAGGTGAAGGACTTCTTGTTGATGGCCACCTCTCTGGGGGTGCGGGGAATCCCACTGAACCTGTCCATGCAGGAGGATATCACCCTGCCCCTCACAGGGCTCGGGACATCTTTCTCTGGCTCCGCTGTGGAGTATGACGGCAATGAGGAGACCCTTTTTTACAATGACAGGTCCAGAGGCCTTGTCTATAAGTCGAACCTCAATGGAACTGGTGATTTTTTTGTAATATTTTTACTGTAAAGCCCCATCACATGTAAAAAATGTTATTTCTGTATAAAGGTAAAAGTTAACTTGTAACATATATGACATTATCGTTGTAACTGTTTTGATTTATCTGCATGCTACCAGTCCAACAGATTTTGACTGGCTCCAGAGTGGGAACAATTGATGCCATGGCTTATGATTGGACATCCAAAGTCTTGTTTTGGACCACAAGCACCTACAAGGCAGTGGCAGCCTTTAGAGTCACAGACATGTCGAGACGAGACATTGTTACAGGTTTAAGAAACCCAAAAGGACTTGCAGTGCATCCTACTGCGGGGTAGGTGCTGGAGAGAGATTAGCGCATTCTGGGGAGATTTTGTGTTTTTTGTGTAACAGAACTTGTCATTGATATCTTGTGTATGTAGTTCTACTGCATTACTTTAGTTTAATAACTGATAACTGACTCAAAAACAAAGAAATAGAAAAACTGTTAATGTAATATGAATGCAGTATTTTTTGCACCTAAAAGACTAAACTTTGTTTCACAGCTACTTGTTTTGGTCTGACTGGTACCGTCCAGCGGTCATAATGAGAGGCTTCACTGACGGCAGTAATGCTGTTCCTCTGGTCAACACTACACTTGGGTGGCCATATGGACTTTCTCTTGACTATGTGTAAGTTGAGTTCTGACCTACAAAGTGGAAAATACTAACCCTGCTCTTATAATAAAACAACATATGTTGTATGGACAGCAACATTCCTGTATACTGGCTGCCTAATTCCTTGTGATTGATCTTCTACAGGATGGACCGGCTGTACTGGGTGGACTCCCAGTTGGACCAGATTGGCCACATTGGCATCCAAGGATATGACAGACAGACGTTTACCAATATTGGTCAGATCACTCAACCCTACTCTCTAACAGTTTATTCAGGTGGGTCTTCCTCTCTCTACATATACACAAGTTCTACACATGAACACTATTATTCAGACTGCATATCATATACTTTATGTTGACCCTCCACTATGATACAATGAAACCTCAAAATTGATCTTCTGGAAAACTCAATTATTGTTTAATCACAGTATATCTCACATCACAACTATTAATGCTCAGTACTGTAGAAAGTGAATTATTTTGCTTTGCCATATGGGAATGCTATACGTAATATTTGTTACTGTATTGATCGAACTTTATGGTTAAGGTCCCATATTGTAAATAGAGATTTTCATTTTGTTTTTGATTATAAAACAGGCCAAAGTTTCAAATTTATTCTGTGAAAGTATCAAAACGCTAAATTCACAGTCTGTTTTCAGGAATTGTGGCTTTAAACAACCCACCAGAAAGTCTGTATGGTTGTGATGTCACAACTACATTAAGTATAGGTACAAAGAAACAGATTGCAGATGCAGAAGACCCTAAAACACCCTGTGATGGAGCTTCTTGGGACTCATTTGTTAGATTTTGGGAATGTGAATTTATTTTTCAGCACCCCTTAGTTTCTTTTTTTTAAATACGGAATTATCTATTTTTGTCTTGCAGATTATCTGTATGTTGCTGATACAAGGACCAGAGCGATATTTGAAATGAGAAAGAGGGATGGAGGAGGAAACATCATCATCAGACAAGGAGTCACCGGCATCATGACTGTCAAGGCCTACACAGCTGACCTCCATAGCAGTGAGTTCTCACGCACAGAAGCTGCAGATAGCTGTCACTCCAATCCTGCACTCACTGATGCAGAGAGGCAAACAAAGGCTGAATTTCACACATTTTAAATGTGTAAGAACCAAAAGAGGAGTTGACTGCTAGTATACAGGGAAAGTCAAAATAAAGTTGAAAATAAGAGAATGATATCCATCTCTCATTCTTAAACCAGAATAATCAGTAATTGCAGGGCAAGAGCAATAACTGATCTGTAACTCCACCAGATATAATATTTCAGAAACCCACTGACCATATTTCTATTATCCTACTAACAGCGTTAACCAGCCGCTGCAATGTGGTGGCCAATGGACTCTGCAGCCACTTCTGTTTCCCGACTCCCTCCTACACTCGAGTGTGTGGCTGTCCATATGGTATGAAACTTCAGGTCAATCAGAGGGACTGCATCAAAGACGATTCAGTTCCCCCACCTGACAACTGCGGCGAGTACGCCTTTGAGTGTGATGAAGGTCGCTGCAGGCCCAACTCCTACCGCTGTGATGGAATTGTTGATTGCATTGACAAGTCGGATGAGGCCAACTGCACTGATACAGGTGATACATATGATTAAAAAAAATGTGTTTTAGGAAAAGTTGAATGAAAATATCAAGCAAGCAGACTAATCCATGTGCCTGACTCGTACATCTTTACCAGGAGCAACCTGCTCTCCATATGCATTCACCTGCAACAACAAGCACTGCATCATGAACAGTTGGCGCTGTGATGGCATGGACGACTGCGGCGATGGTTCTGATGAAATGAACTGTCCCACTCGTCTCCCTACCACCTGTGCGGCTGACTACTTTACATGTGACAACAAAAGGTGTATCTCAAAAGTCTGGTTGTGTGACGGAGACAATGACTGTGGTGATGGCTCTGATGAACACAACTGCAGTAAGTATTGGGGACTGTGTGATACGACCATAGAATACTGTTCAAACAAATACCCTGTAAAAATTCTAATAAATGAGCTGTATGTGATCGACAGATTCCACCATCACTACATGCTCTCCTTCCTACTTCCTGTGTCCCGACCACCGCTGCATCTACAACTCCTACGTGTGTGATGGAGACCAGGACTGCCTGGATGGCTCTGATGAAAAAAACTGTGGTAGGAACATGAATTGGACAGAAATAATAGACATAGTCACTGTGACTCCACCCATTTGCTTGTAGTTTCCAGTTTCCAAGCCTTGAGTTTTACATCTTGGTTGTCATCATGTTGTTTCTTTGTAGCCAGTACATGCGCAGAATGCGTCAGCAGCTACTACTTATCATTAACCCTCACTTTTTTCCATTCCACCTTAAGAGTTTAACTGTGCCTCCCATGAGTTTGCCTGCGCCAGTGGGGACCAGTGTGTCAGTTCGAGATATCGGTGTGA
>JAOWBC010000617.1:9910239-9937470 GCA_028566105.1 Hypoplectrus providencianus
TAAGAGTTTAACTGTGCCTCCCATGAGTTTGCCTGCGCCAGTGGGGACCAGTGTGTCAGTTCGAGATATCGGTGTGATGGAGTGTTTGACTGCAGGGACCATTCTGATGAGCGAGACTGTCGTAAGCATGCAACACTGACTGCTGATACATATAGATATGTATATATAGTGTTAATTAGCAATGTAATTATGACTGATGGCACCACTTGACATTCAGTCAGCATTTATACTGTTTAATTAAATGGACATGGATTATTGACCTAAATAAATTAAAATACCCATTGATACATACAACTTATTTTCATTGTTTAAGTTTTCTGTTTGTAAATTATTTCTCATTTTAAAAGGTTATTTTTAAATACTTGTTGTCCCTCCAGCCACTCGAGGTCCAGGCCTCTGCCACAATGATGAGTTCCAGTGCCAGACCGATGGTTTCTGCATACCAGATGAGTGGGAGTGTGACGGCCATCCAGACTGTGAAGATGGGTCTGATGAGCACAACACTTGCCCAGTTATCACCTGCAGACCCAACTATTTCCAGTGTACCAATAACAAGTTGTGCATCCCAGCAAGCTGGTTGTGTGACGGGGACAATGACTGCCAGGACATGAGTGATGAACAGAACTGCCCCACCCCTCCATTTAGTTGCCCCAGCGGACAGTGGCAGTGCCCCACTGACCTCTTGTGCATTGACCTAGACAAGGTGTGTGACGGCCAGAGGGACTGCCCCAATGGAGCAGACGAGTCACCTATCTGCAGTGAGTTTTTAAAGAATCGTGCGTTATAAATTATGTTATTCATCATTTAAAGAGTAATATGAGTAGTCTAAAAGTGATACATTCTATTTATTTAGGGAGGTAAGGGAGGGATAGTTCAGTAGAATATTTGTATGATTTCAGTAGGTTTGTTAATGTATGTACATGTTTACATAAATGCAAAACTCTCTGTTGTGTAAAAAAAATAAAACAACTTATCAAATAAATGTGGCATGAACACAGGATAATATTATAAACAAGACAAAAAGGATTAATTATTAAAACAAACCACTAAAATGAACAACTAAAGTAATAGTTCAATGTCTAATAAATGCCCATACTAACTTCCTGTGATGTCATGTTAATGAAGACCAGGACGACTGTGCACTCAACAATGGAGGCTGCAGTAACGGCTGTGTCCAAGGACCGTTTGGGGCTCAGTGCACCTGTCCATCAGGATTTCAGCTTCTTAATGATTCCAAGACCTGTGAGGACATTGATGAGTGTCTAATCCCAGGTTTCTGCAGCCAGCAGTGCTTCAATGAGAGGGGAAGCTTCAGGTGCTTCTGCTCGCATGGTTACCTCCTAGAGCCTGATGGACGCACATGCAAAGCTGAAGGTAAGCGAGAAAACATTACATTACAAATACTGAATTGATGATACTCCAAGACAAAATGTTTTTAAGTTATTCTAAATGATGTCACAGGTGGTGTAACAGAAACATGCTTGTTAATTTCCCAGTGATACAAAGCAAGATATTTTTCTGTTGTTAGACCAAATATCAGCTGTTCTCCTGGTTGCCAAGCGAAGCCAGATCATCGCCAACAGGGTCAACATGAAACCTCCCCAGATGCGCCCAGTGGTCAGCGGTTCAGCCATTGTGACTGTAGACTTTGATCGTGTAACTTCCAGAATCTACTGGGCTGATGCCTCGCAGAAGAAGATATGGAGTGCCTACCAGAACGGCACCGACAGACGGGAAGTAAGAGAAATGAAAGCGCAAATAATACAAAACAAAGATTTCAACCACTGGTCCCAAAGTTTCTCATAAAGTAGAATTCAAATATTGCTGCTGTACTGTGACAAAGTAAGACCCACATAAAGTACATTGAAGCATGTGCAATCTTCTCAGTTCATGTGTGTTGCTGTTCCAGGTGTTCTCCAGTGGTTTAATGGTACCAGAGAGTATAGCTGTGGACTGGGTCGGTCGGAACCTTTATTGGACGGACTCTGTCATGGAAAACATTGAGGTTTCCACTCTTGATGGTCGCTTTCGGAAAGTCCTCCTCAACAAGAATGTTACTAGCCCCCGAGGTCTGGTTTTAGACCCCCGTAACTAGTAAGTACAGTGCCTCCAGATGGATCTTTATTCACACTTCATTGCTGTCTTTTAAATTTTGTGTTGAGCTTTATGAATCAGCTTCGCTCCCCTAAAGAACAAGTCTCAAGATTGTGGATAAATAAATACTAATCAATCATTCCTCCCAGCACCAACCTGATGTTCTGGTCCGACTGGGGTCAGAACCCCAGGATCGAGCGGGCTGACATGGATGGATCCATGAGGCGAGTCATCGTCAGCACGAAGCTCTTTTGGCCCAACGGCCTGGCCCTGGACTACACCACACGCAGAGTTTACTTTGCTGACGCCTACCTGAAATACATCGACTACTGTGACTATGACGGCAACAACCGGCATCAGGTTATGGCAAGTGACATGGTAGGTTTAGAAAAGGGGATATTTTACTCATGGTACTAAATCAACACCATAAGCTGAATTTTAGAAAGACACCTAATCTCAGTTGGAGTAAATTTACTTGTTTTATTGTCAACTTATTTACACTATTTTGGGATTGCAGTAGAATTTTAAAAGACTCAGAGCTCTGACTATTTGTTTCTTACCTAAGCATCTTTGGTTCCTGCAAACTGTCAAACTTTTTCAGTGAAATATGAACTTAAGATGATAAAAATGCTAACCCTGACATTAAAGGCGCAATACAAAGCAGGCATACTATAAGAATAGCGCTGCCTTCTTTGAGCAGTGGCTCATTAACAGGGAGTTCTCTTGATAAATAAAGTTTTAAAAAACATTGTCATGGTACATCACACACCAGGTTCTCCAGCACCCACACGGTATGACCATCTTTGAGGACAGCATCTACTGGTCCGAGCGCTATACCAGCAAAGTGATGAAGACAAACAAGTTCCATGGTGGCAACATCACCACTCTGATGAGCAGCGTCTACCAGCCCATGGGCATCGTTATGGACCATCCCATTAAACAGCCGGAAGGTAACCGAACAGTAAACCTCAATTGAATACTTTCAGTTTTCTGAATTGTATTGACATGATGCAGTGGTAAAGGTAAAATAATGTTTTTTATATAATTTGTGAGTATATGCTGATCCCTCTAGAGTTGTTTTTGATTGATAGTATTTTGGAAAAATATGTCAAATGTCATTTTAAGTCTGAAGGTGAAGTGTTTTTGTCTTTAGCTATCAACCCATGCAGGGAACACCTGTGCACTCAGCTGTGCTTGCTGGCAGGCATCAGACCCAGGTACTACACCTGTCACTGTCAGTCTGGCTGGAAGCTGGATGCAGACAAACGCACCTGTATCAAAGGTGAGATTATCTTTATAGTAACATTTATTTTATACAGTGCTTTTTACATCAGTGTTATTATGTTTAGATTTTATAAATATAAACCATTTAATGAAAATAAAAATTCTCTCATACACTGTGTTTGAGTCTTATGGTACTTCTACTATGTGTATTGTGTTGCAGATGATGCTCCCTTCTTGATGGTGGTGAGAGATTCTGTTATTTTGGGCATTCCCCTGGACCCTGCTGACCCTTCAAACAATGCAATGGCCCCTGTGTCTGGCATCAGCCAGGGGAGGGACATTGACTTTGATGACCAGCAGCAGTTAATCTATTGGGTCCAGAGCACTGTGAGTAGAAATGTAGTTTCATTGATCCTTGTTTAATATAGATTATTAATTTATTATTATGCAAGGATAGTGTGTTAATTATTACTGGGAACTGTTATAAAATATAATAAATTTGATTCCATATTAAACATGTATAGTATCTCTGTAGAAGCGAAGAAAAGGGTTAGGCATTGAAATAATGCCTTGCTTGAGCTGATTGACATGACAGTGAAACATATGATAAGTAACTGATTTAAACTTTGTCATATTAAGTCTGTTTTGGAATTTTTGTATACATTGGTTGAGTTTCATCAGTTTCTCAAAGACTTTTTCCACAGCAAGATCCCTAATTCTGCTTTAATGTCAGGGTTCTATATGGCAAGTAAAAACCAGCGGTACCAACAGGTCGGAGTTTGCCCCAGCTGCTTTCATGGGTTCGCCTTCTGGTCTGGCTTTTGATTGGATCAGCCGAATAATGTACTACACCAACCCAACTGGTAAAAGCATAGAGGTACGCACCTTTTTAGACAAAAATATGATGAGTGTATTATTGATTACAAACAATGCATTAGGGGAAATAGTAATCAACATTGAAAAAACTACTCAGAAGTACAAGAATAAACATGTAAAAGATAAAACTACAACTATAATCCCTATTTTTTTTCCTTTTAAAGCCCCTTTGTTCTCAATTAACACGATTGCAGTTTTCATCCATTGCATTCTTCTTCGGCTGAGTTAGTTTTTGCATTTTGTGTATGAATGACACATTTGTTTCCCTTAACGTGCAATACATTTTACAAGTACATGTTTTTGCTGTTTTTTCAGTGTATCAGTCTTGCACCGTTATTGTGCAACTAAAACAAAAAAACCCCTTCCTAGGTTATCCGTGTGGATGGAGACCAGCACTATAGGAAGACCCTCATCACCTCTACCGGTAAACCAGAGGGAGTAGGAGAGCCCATTGGAATAGCCCTGGATCCAGCCCGCGGGTAAATTCTCTGTTCCTCCTATGAATTATTTGCTGTGGAACTTATATTCTGTGGCTATATATTATAATATATAGCTATATATTTGAATTACTTCTGTTTTTGATGGAGAGAAAAATTCTTCTTCATTTGTATGCATGTATTTGTCTGTCTTGGAAGGACAGAACCAATAGACCAGGATTAACCTGACAGCATTAATTGAGCAGGCAATAGCAGGCTGACAGGGACAAAGTGGTGTAATTGTTTGAGAGACCATTACCTAATTGACAAAGAAGGATTAATTCCCCATCGTAATCATGTTTCTTGTGATATAAATAACCAAAATCCAAAACTATTAACAGTAATAGATAACAGTGAAAGTCATTAGTGCCTGCATCCTTTTGTACAGCAGGTAAAAGTGTAGACATTTTGGATATTCTTTATGTTATTTTAAAATGGATATGTTTCCCTCATAGCTTTTTTTTGAAAATCTTGGAACGGACACCATGAAGACTGACTCTTTAGTTCTTGCGTTTACTCTTCTGCCTCACAGGAAATTGTTTTGGACGGACAAGGGTTCAGACAGTGGAGTTCCTGCAAAGGTTGGAAGCGCTGACATGGATGGAGGAAACCTCAGAAACCTCTACACAGGCAACCTAGCAAACATCGGATATATCACCGCTGACATCTCTACCACTAAACTGTACTGGGGTGTAGCAGGCTCAGGGGTGGTATGTACACTATACATCACTTCTCCTAAGTGGAGTGTACTCATTGTTTTTTTTTTTTCAGAAAAATGTTGATCCACATTGTCTGCTATACTTTTCTGCTATAGTTTACCCAACAATTATGTGAATATCATAAAAGTGACCCTGATAGTCAGATTGTTTTAGACCAAACTTTTGTCCTTATTCTTTCACTTTTATTCCTGATATTATAACTTTCAGTGCCCCATTCACCTTACTCTTCCTCCCTTTTTCCCAGATTGAAAGCGGCACCATGGACGGAGTGTCAAGAGTGACAGTGGTGAGTGGCCTTTCCCATCCTTGGGGGCTGACTATCTACCAGAACCATCTTTACTACACGGACCTGGACTACGAGGTCATTGAGAGGGTTGACAAGGACAACGGTGCCAATATGGTGGTGATGAGGAGCGGCATGTCTGGCCTGCGTGCCCTCAAAGTGCACGCCAGAGACAGTACGTTGGCTCACTGGTTTTGAATTTAATGCGGAGCTGTTTGTCCTTGAGCTTATTTGGTGTTTTTATTCAGACTGTTATATTATGCAACAGATAATTACTGCCAGTGAGTAAGTGAGTGAGTGAGTGGGAGTGAAGTGTCCTCCTCAAGGACAGCACACAGCAGGATTGAGCCCCACTTGAATTGTGTTTTTTGAATGTAGCTTTTGTGTTGATAAGGCCTTTTACCATAACAGTTGTTGTTTTTTTGTTGTTGTTTTTTTTAAATCAAAAATCAGATCAAATAAGTAATCAGCAGCAATCAGAAGATTGGGAGTGTTGAGAATAGCTAATAAAACTGCACTAAGTTGCAACTGCATTTAGAAGTACATAGTCACAAGTCATGTTTTTTTCTGAATGTTCATAGTGCAACATCTGTCATCTTTATCCTTGCAGATCATAATTAGAAACATACATAAATAATAAACACTGATAATAAACTATTTATCTGGTATTGATGTGTCCCTTTGCCCAAGTGACACACATACCCTTTTGCATGAAGTAATATTGGTTTATATGGACATGTAATGCTCACCTCCATCACTGTATGTATCTCTGCCCCCTCAGACTCAGCAGGGACCACCAATGCCTGCAGCTCCAACAACGGAGGCTGTCCCCACCTCTGTTTACCCAAACCAGGCAATCAAAAGACCTGCGCCTGCACCACAGGCTTTAACCCCTCTCAAGATGGCTCCCGCTGTGAACAGTATGAATCTTTTGCAATTGTCTCAACCTCCAAACACATTCGTGGCTTCCACATAAACAGCTCCGACCACTCCGAGGCAATGGTGCCCATCGGTGGAAGTATGTTGCCTTGAGAATTTTCAGCATAATGGTGTTTACAATTAATACAAAGTTATCAGCTAAGTTAAGGAGCATTTTTCTCTTTTGCAGCTTCTTACTCCATTAAGGGTAAACTGGACCTCCATATTGATTCTGGCTTTGTATACTGGACAGACAACAGCACCTCCACTTCATATAGGGGTATTTTCAGAGGCAAAACAGATGGAGGGAGTTACAAAACTGTCCTTAACTCTGGTGTTGGAAGAGGAGGCATCCAGGGCCTAGCTGTAGACTGGGTTGCAGGTAGGAAGCCATTCAATCATTAATTCATTTATCCATTATCTTTACAAGAAGACTTTAGAAGCAAACAAAGCACATCAGTAGAATTTTTTGATACTTTTACTTTACTTGAGTATTTCCATTTTGTGTGACTTTAACTTCTACTCCACTACATTTTGAGGGAATATATGAAATATTTTACATCACAACTGTATATAAAGTAGTTAAAATATGCCATATCTTTACAAAATGTTGCTTACACAATCAGAGTGATCGGATAAAATATTTCAAATGTATATCAAAATCTTTAGGGGTCCATTTTCTATAATGATTGATGCTCATTCTTTTGTACTTCACCAAGTTTTGAATGTCGAAGTTTTATTTGAAGTGGACTTATTTTAGCATTTTATTTAAGTCAGGGATATAAATATAGTCATGGAATATAAGTCTGAATACTTTCTTTGCCACTGAGTAATACCTAAATAAAAGTCATACAATAATAAGCTAAAGTGTTCACTAAACTCAAGAATTCACTGAACCTTCTTAGGTAACTTGTACTTCACCAATGCCTTTGAGACCGAAACCTTCCTGGAGGTGCTTGCCATCAACACCACGTACCGAATGATTCTCTTCAAGTCATCCCAGGACCAACCCCGTGATGTGGCAGTCAGTCCAAAACTTCGCTACCTCTTCTGGACTGATGGTGGCCAAACACCCAAAATAGAGCGGGCCCTGCTGGATGGCACAAACCGCACCGTGTTGGCATCAGAAAGCCTGGCATCACCTCGTGGCCTTACCATTGATTACACCAATGATTTCCTCTACTGGACAGACGATGTTCTTGATATGATCTCCCGAATGGCCACAGATGGCACACAGAGACAGATTATCCGATATGGGAGTCGGTATCCATCTCCAACAGGGATGGCTATATTTGGAAACTACATGCTTTGGGTGGATAAAAAGCTTGGGAAGCTGTTCCAGGCCAGTAAGGACCCAGCCAACACTGACCAGCCTGAGGTGAGAAATCAAATGTTGCTGTAAATTATAGTTCATGAATAGAAGTCCAATTGGAAATGGCAGGAAAGGCTTATGAAATTAAAAAAAAAAAAAAAACGGTGCATGTCTACAATTAGATCTTTTGTTAAATAATAATATAATTTGCTATCATTTTTACAGTTCTTGGTGAAATGTCTTTGACTAACTGACCTTGAAGAGAGAGAATAATAGAGAAAAGAACAACACTCATACATTTAACATCACAAAGAAATATTGTAAAATTATCTTGGAGTTGCAGCTTGAGCAGTAAGCATCAATAAAAGTTAGGTAGCACCATCATGTTCTTTTATTTTGAGAATGATTTTGTAAGTGAGTCTCTCTGAAAAGTAAGAAAAAACAGACTTAGAGTCAGTTTAGAACATTTACTGATCTGGCTTTGAAGGCCCTAAATCACATTTTGTTTTTTCGATGATACCAGGTAATTCGAGACAATCTCAGTGGACTGATGGATGTCGCCATCTTTGATGCTCATATCCAGCCCACATCTGCTCAGCAGGTGGGCTTCAACCCATGTCAAGAAGATAATGGACGCTGCCAGCAGCTCTGCTTCGCCATACCAGGCCAAGACCATCCAAAATGTGGCTGTGCACATGGGTCGCTCCTTAGTAATGGAGTAACATGTGGTTATGGACTAGATGAGTATCTAGTTTTCACTACAGACTACACCCTGAATAGCTTGAGGTTAGATCCTACCGACCACAGCACACCTTATCCAGTGGTGAACTTGGGCTACAATTTGGTGGCTTTAGATTATGACTTCAAGGAGAAGAGGATTTTCTTCACTCAGTATATGGGAATTGGTCGGAGTAAAATTGGTTACATCACCACGACATCCATCACCAGCCCACCGGTCTTTATCGCAACAAGTAAGTTGAGCTTTACTTTTTTCTGTGTTCCTTTTGTTGGAGAACTCTTGTCTCTTCAACTCTAATTCTACTTTCCCCCATGATTTTATCATTTAAATATCTTTATTCATTACCCTCTCATCTCTGTTACATTGCTCAGATTTGGATGACCCGGAAGGATTGGCATATGACTGGGTCAACAAGCGTCTCTATTTTACTGACTACTACAGCCGTAATGTCCAATCCATGGGGGTGGATGGGACAAATCGCTCAATCATCGCCCATGCAAACCGTCCTAGAGGCATCATTGTTGACCCCTGCTATGGGTAAAAGCTAGGATCATTACCTCATTGCCCAGGGCCAACAGATTAGACATAGATGATTTCTGTACTCATTCCTGTCCCCCCCTTTCTCTGGCTTTGCCCTTTTGCTCAGCTACCTGTACTGGACTGACTGGGGCTATCCAGCCAAGATTGAGAGAGCCACACTGGGTGGAAACTTCCGTACATCCATCATAAACAGCAGTCTGTCAACACCAAATGGCCTGTCTCTGGATTACGAGGAAAGGATGCTCTACTGGGCTGATGCCTCATTGTATGTCCCAGTTTATTTGTTTTTTTCGCAGAATACAGTGTTGCAGCGGGTCCACATTTTTTTGACATCTCCTCTTCTGCCCTGCTGCTTCTTGCAGAGATAAGATTGAGAGGTCCACTCTGACCGGTGAGAACCGACAAGTGATCGTGCAGGGGGTTCTGTACCCGTATGCCCTGACGGTCTTCCAACAGGACATATTCTGGACTGACTGGACTGAGAGAGCTGTCTTTAGGGCTGGGAAGGATGATGGTTCTGGCTTCACAGTGCTGGCCCAGGACCTGCAGTACAGGCCAAACGACATCCACGTTTATGCTGCATCTAAGCAGGAAAGCTGCACCAGCTCCTGTCAGCAGTTCAATGGAGGCTGTAGTCATATCTGTGTCCCAGGTAAATGTGGCAAAAAGTAATGTCAGCTATGGGTTGGAGAAATCTTGTTGTGAATTGAACCATAGAAATAAGAAAGTATTACTTTGATAGCAAGAAAGGAGGAGAACCCTACATAAGTGAAAACTACAAGTGGGAAAACGTTGAGTTGAAGTCAAATATTATGGCTTATGCTGCCACTTCAAGTGTGAACATTACAGTAATGACAATAACTATTACAGCAGTTAACACTGCCAAACAGCATAAGGAATAAGACCTACCAAAGGCTCTTAAATTCAGTTCCAATAATGTCTCACAAATTATTTCTCTTTCAAACTACTTGTAGGGGTCCCTTAAACTTTGGAATATGCTCACTAAGATGTCAGAGCAAGTGAAAGTTCTGAACATCCAAAACAATCACAAAGAGACACAGCACTGTTAATTAAAAAGACAGGTTATCTTCATGTTCCCTTCAATTCGTCTCTATTCTTAAATTCCCTCTCCTTCCATAATCTCTCCTGCAGGTCCTTTGGGCCCAGAGTGCCAGTGTCCTCATCAGGGGAAGTGGTACTTAGCCAATAACGGGAAAGATTGTATCAAAGACACAGGAAAACGCTGTCCGCCAGACCTGTTCACCTGTCCCGATGGAAACTGCATCTCACCACGCTGGAAGTGTGACGGCCACAACGACTGCCACGACGGCTCTGATGAACTGGAGAGAGTGTGTGGTGAGAGATGTGTTTTCATCTAGCTTTTAAAAATGTATGTTACAATTTTGAGTGGAAGGTTCCAAGCAAAATTTTTATGTCACACAGTGCCTACTTGAAAAAGGGACATAGGCATTCTGTCAATGGCTCTGACTGTTTTCTTGTAATATAGATGAAGTTAACTTTGGGTTTTAGCTCTCACTTATTCTTGAAGAAGGAGAATTCCTGAAACGTGAATATGGAGGCGTCCTGGTGGCAAGACAGCAGAGCACAAATCTGACCCGTAGCCCTTTCTTGCATGTCTTTCCCTCTGTGTCCCCCTTTAACCTTGTATCTCTCTTACTATCAATAAAGCTGAAAAATGGCAAAAAAAAAGTATCTTGAAAAAACTAAACAAAACAGGAAAATTCAAGAAAGTAGAAACACCTGTTCTTCCTCCTTCATAGCCTTCCATACCTGCTCAGCTGTGGACTTCACCTGTGACAACGGACGCTGTGTTCCGTTCACCTATGCCTGTGACTACACGGATGACTGTGGTGACAACAGTGACGAGCGAGACTGCCCCTTCCCAACCTGTAACCCCAGCACTGAGTTCACCTGCCGCAATGGGCGCTGCATCAGTGCGGCCTTCGTCTGTGACGGCCACAACGACTGCAGAGACAATACCACCTCTGACGAAATCAACTGTCGTGAGTGATGATTAGACTCATGAAGTGATTGATTATAGTGGCAAATAAAAAAACAGGTGCAAGACCAAAAAATTCTCACTACACTTGTTCCAAGAGACAAGTAACCACCTGCTCTCTTGTACCAGATTGACCTTCCTGAGCAAAGCATGACTCACTAGCAAAATAAAAAATGTGTGATTTCTGATCCTGGTTGATGTTTTGATCTTCCCTCCTCTGCCTTCTTCAGCTGACCGGACGTGTCCTACAGGACAGATCAAGTGTGACAACAACAACATCTGCATCTACCCTGAAAACTTGTGCGATGGCTATAACAACTGTGGAGACAACAGTGATGAGAATCCCCTCTTCTGCGGTAAATTGAACGCTCAGCATTTGTCCTACTGCTGAGTGAGACAAAATAGAAAGACAAACGTATCGTGAGAACTGTATCACCTACAGAGTTCATGTATTACCGTGTGATATTTGTTACAGCGGGTCATACATGCTCTCCGAATCAGCACAGCTGTGATGGAGGGAAGTGTATCCCAAAGTCCTGGGTGTGTGACAGTATCCAGGACTGCAATGATGGGACAGATGAACCTCTTTCTTGTGGTGAGTTCTACATCTTTAGACATGCAGCTTACATTCAAACCTCAAATTTTTAGTAACTCGCACCCAAAATTGAGCAAAAGCTGTGTTACTAATTATGCTATTGAAATTCAGATTTTTTTCCTACAGTAAACTCAGGCAACATTTATTGTATTGTATTATTTTCGAAGGTGCCACATTTTGCTTAAAAAATGACTTAAAGTTACTCTGATAGTTAATGTCAAAATAGTAGCTGTCACTGTTTACTAATTTCTTTTTACTTTTGTTTGCTGCTGATAAGTGGTTTGTGTTTGGAGAAGGTCCCTTAATGCATCTTAAAACATAAGTTCTTTGTTCTTCTGCAGAGGATCAAATCATAACTTGCAATCCCAGCCAGTTCACTTGTACCAATGGAAACTGCATCCCACAGTTACTGGTCTGTGACGGCAACAATGACTGCTGGGACAACAGCGACGAGGCTCCTGAACTACAGTGTGGTGAGATATTCATTTTTGCATTTACACATTTCAGTGTGTATGATGATTATCATGGTAATCTGTTTATTTTATGTGATGTATGAGAGGCCGGACACAATATTTCAGCTAATTAGTTTTTCCCATGTCTTATCTGTATTTTGCATGTATTTACTGTGCATGCACTTTATATCTTCACTGCTTCATTTTTGATTTTGTGCATTTCCTCCTCTGTCTGCCTTCCTCAGGTGAACGTACCTGCAGTTCCAACCAGTTCACCTGTCCAACCTGGCACCCTGGCCACCCGCGCTGTGTGCCGTTAAGCTTTGTGTGTGATGGAGACAAAGACTGTGCCAATGCAGCTGATGAGCTGCAGAACTGCCCCAACCGAACCTGTCATATGAACGAGTTTGCTTGTTCTAATGGGCTTTGCATCTTCCTTCCCTTCCAGTAAGTAGGAAGTGTGCGTGAGTGAAGAAAAGTAGACTATTGTTTACCATTTTGGAAACGAGATCTTGTCTCTCAGCAGCCTAATGAATTACTCCTCCTCCCCAGCTGTGACCGTGTAAACGACTGTGGGGATGGCAGCGATGAGTTGGGCTGTACCTATGACACCTGCAGCAGTAACCAGTTCACCTGCACTAACGGAGCCTGCATCCTTGCTTTCTACGCCTGCGACGGGGAGCGCGACTGTCTAGATGGCTCAGATGAGGCGGACATCTTGTGTGTCACGCCTCAGCCAACCTGTTCTCCCCAGCAGTTCATGTGCAAGTCAGGCGAGTGTATCGACAACAGTAAGGTGTGCAACAGACAGAAGGACTGCCAGGACAACAGCGACGAAAAGGGCTGTGGTGAGAGATATGGAAATATGACCATATGTGACAATATTGATGTGAGCATAAAGGAAAAACAGCTCTTCTCTTACAGTACCAGGATTAATATTTAGTTTGAAAAGCCATCACTAACTTACTGTTTGATTGTTGGGTTCAGATATATAATTCTTTCAAAGGTTGACCTTAAATTATGTCCAGTAGGGTACATTTGTCATTCTAGATATACCTATCATCACCATGTTTCAGTCCATAACCTAATTATATCGATTACTAACAGTTTCTAAGTGTTCAGAGTTAGAAACAGAAATACTTTATTGATCCCTAGGGGGAAAATTGCTTTTGTTACAGTTGATGTTGTACATAAAATAGAAATAACTAAGTATGTAGATAAAGTAAAGGTTGAAAAAAAGCGTGCTATATTAAATATACAATAACATTATGAAATACAGATGCAACCATTCTTAAGTGAAATAAGATATGTACAAATGGAAATAAAATAGAAATATGGATTTATATAGAATACATTTGAAGCAATATTATAATCTATACAAATATGTATATATGTCACAATTGCGTAAATGACAAATTTAATTATTGCACACAATCTTTCAAGAAAGTCTGTATTGCACACATCTGATTTTTAGAATAAATAAGGTCAGTTAACTCCAGTGCCCAGTCTAATGACACAGTGAGAGGCACTGAAAGGTTGATGGCAACAGGCAGGAATGACCTTTTTAATCGTTCCCTTATAATAGTTCTTAAAATAAAGTCTGATCAAAACAATCTAGATTTATAATACACCTGCGGTGAAGAAGAAAACTAGTGATGTTTTCTCCTAGTTAGAAGAAGAAAAAAAATCTGAGTAAAAAAATCTTAAATTGGAATAGTTTTCCTTTCTCCACTTGGTCTTCATCCCTCTTTCTGTTTAGGAATCAATGAGTGCCTCAACCCATCAGTCCACAAGTGTGCCCAGCTCTGCACAGACACCCCCACAGGGTACTACTGCTCCTGCAACCCCGGCTACAAACTCATGCCCGATGGTAAAGCCTGCGAGGACCTCAACGAGTGTACTAGCACACCCGGCGTCTGCAGCCAGATCTGCGAAAACACTGTGGGCTCGTTCCACTGCAAATGTGCCCCTGGGTACATCCGTGAACCAGATGGCCGTACCTGTCGTCAGAACAGCGGCATTGCTCCATACCTGTTGTACAGCAATCGCTACTACATCCGCAATTTGACCACAGACGGGTCTCATCTGAGTATAGTCCTGCAGGGGTTGTCCAACGTGGTGGCATTGGATTTTGACAGCTATGAGAAGAGACTTTATTGGCTGGATGCGCAGGTGGGAAAAATTGAGAGGATGCGTTTGGATGGGACTGACAGGGAGACACTAGCTGATGAAGATATGCATGGAGCTGAAGGCTTGGCCCTGGACTGGGTGGGCAGGTGTGTGAAGTTGGATGTCATAATTCATTATTAAGGCTGTCTTCAGTAATGAATAATTAATTATTTAATAGTTTATTAAACAGTTACCACTCCATATTTGTGGAAAAATACATTTTAAATCTGCAGTAGTTCCCTGCAGAAGTGTCATTGAAAGCATTTTGTGTGTGCTGCAGGAAGCTGTACTGGGTGGACGGTTATTATGGCTCACTTCATGTGATGGAGCTGGACGGGCGCTACAAGAAGAGGCTGCTGTCAGGAGAGTTCACAAATGGAAATACAACCTATCTTATCAGCCGCCCTCGCGCTGTGGCTGTTAACCCTAAATATGGGTACTGACACACACACTCGCACTCTCAAAGTCACACACACACAGAAGTGCTGGCTCTAAAGTTAATGCTTAATATAGCAAAACATTTCTGCTGTCATAGTTTAATGTAGCTGCACTGTGAATAACTAATAGGGATATATAGGCTAATTAATGTTGTTCAATTTACCTAGAATAGAAAATGTAATAAAATGCATCCAAAAATCCATATTAGATGCACTAACTGTATTATAATTGCTGAAAATATTTCTAATGGTAAATATCCACCACAATTTAATCCTTTTTTGGATGATTGTCATTGCTCCTTTTTCCCATTCCTGTATTTTTTTCTCCCAGATGGCTGTACTGGACCGACTGGGGTGACACTGCATATGTCGGCAGAGTTGGCATGGATGGAACCAATGTAACTGCCATCATCACAACCAAGCTGGAGTGGCCCAGCGCTCTAACCATAGACTACACCACCAACAAGATCTTCTTTGCTGATTCCCACCTCAACTTTCTGGAGTGAGTTTAGATTTTCTGAAAAGAGTCCATTTTTAGTTGTCATCATGAATGCTTCAACAGGTTTTTCTTACTAAAAGTACCAGTTGGTGGTGGAAGAAGTACTCAGATCTCTATATTAATAAAAGTAAAACACTGCAGAATTTGTCAATTTGTAAAAGTATTATCATCAAAATGCACTAAAATAAAGGTTATAACACTTATACTAACTTTTATTGTTTTATGCATTTTTGTCAAAAATGCTTTATAGTTTCACAATCGAGTTACATGTGTGGAAATAATGAAGTAAAGTACAAGTACCTTAGAATCGTACTTAAGTAAAGTACTTAAGTAAATGTACTTAGGTACACTCTACCACTGGTACCAGTTACATGTTTAACGCTCCGCTGCATCCACCTTCAGCTTTGCAGACATGGACGGACAGAACCGACACCGGGCCATTGCTGGAACGCTTCCTCATGTCTTTGCTGTTACCCTGTTTGAGGACTGGGTCTACTGGACCGACTGGAACACACACACAGTGGAAAAGGCTCACAAGTACACTGGTGAACAGCGCACAATCATGGGCAACAACACACACCGCCCTAATGACATTCACGTCTACCATCAATACAGGCAGCCTCGCAGTACGTACATTCGATCTTCAGATTTTTTTTTTTTTTTTAATCTTATTTTGAACTGCATCTCAGAACTGATCAGTAAGTTATTTTTAATAATCTTATTTCCCAGGTGAAAACCCCTGCTCCTCCCATCACCTGACCTGCAGTCACTTGTGTCTAGTCGGCCCTGGTGGACAGCAGGCTACCTGTCAGTGTCCAGATCACTTCATTGGCCTCTCTGTGGGCTTCAAGATCCAGTGTGTCGCCGACTGCTCCAGCACCCAGTTCCGCTGTGGGGACAATGAGAAGTCAGTCTAAAAAAAATTACTTTCCACGTGTTCCCATTTCACAGGCATAACAACTCAACAACTCTTTAGAGCTTTACACATTGCCAATATTAATTAAAAGCTATACTGTCATTGCATTTCACACAAACTGAAATATCCTTATTATTCTGGGCATGCTATACAGATCACTTCACAGGCTGCTGAATTTTGTGCAATAACTAAGGCAAAAAACATAATAAGAAACAAAAAAGAATGCACTTAAGAATTTCCTAATAATTATTAAATTTATTGTGACTATTACAATTAATTTGGGTTTAGTGCTAAATTAGGAAACCTATACTGTTTTTTCCTATATGTTTTAAAATGGCTCTGTTTGGAGATAAGGTGTGAATATTTTAGGTTATCTAGAGTTGAGGCTTCGTGTTGGTCTATTTGTAAGTTTCTTAAATACTTTATTCTTCTGTGGAAATTATAAATCACAATCAAAAGATTATTAAAATCTTTTTTTTTTTTAACATTAACATATTGGAACCCCAAACAATTGTAAAAAGGAAGAAGTCGAGGGTATACTGTAAAAACAACTCACACATTGATTTTGCATTTTTATTCCCCATGTAACCCGTTTGCTGTGCTCTCTTTAGATGTGTTCCTATATGGTGGAAGTGTGACGGACAGTCAGATTGTGGTGATGGCTCAGATGAACCTCAGACCTGCCCGCCCCGTTATTGCCCCATCGGCCAGTTCCAGTGTCAGGATGGCAACTGCACCTATTCTGGCTTCATCTGCGACGGCCACCCGGACTGCCCGGACAATTCAGATGAGGATGCAGCTCTCTGCAGTATGATCATTAATATAGTTACTGTAATGATGTAGAAAATGAGAAATCAGATGAGAAACTGACATTAAAATGTTCTGCACTTGCAGAATTTACATTTTAACTGTTTCACTATGTATTCCTGAAGAATGCATTTACTGGTAGAAGTCCAAGCCTTGGCTTGGCTTTATCTCAGCAGAAATCCTTTGGATCTACACTAGTTAAACTGCAGTCTGTCTCTATAGGTGACCACCGATGCCAGGAAAACCAGTTCCAGTGTAAAAACAAGAAGTGCATCCCTGTGTCCTGGCACTGCGACGGAGTGACTGACTGCTCTGACGGCAGCGACGAGGACGCAGAGACTTGTTCACAGAGGACCTGCAGACCTGGGCAGTTCCAGTGTGCCAACGGGCGCTGTCTGCCGCAAAGCTACGTGTGTGACGCCCAGGACGACTGTGGGGATGCATCTGATGAGCCGTATGAGACCTGCAGTATGTGGCACATTATGAGTTGGCAGTTTTTATTAATCAGAGTAGGAAATGGTACAATGCACTGATCATATTATCCACATTGCTGAGCCTGGAGAGAGCGGTATGATGTCTTGTTCTGTGGCTGTGCAAACCTGTGAGATTTCCCTTATAATTCTGCGATGAGCACACAAAGAAAGACACTGCTCTAATTGATGACAACATTACTCTGTTGCAAAACAGAGCTGACAGTTTAATCAAGCATAGAAGTATGTGTTTCACTGATATAATCAATGTAGACTCAGTCATGTCCCAAGAGGAATTTGAGTGAATTAATGATGCTGTCTTGTGTTTTTCTCTTTTCAAAAGACACAAACTATTGATCTTCTCCGCTGTCATCCTCTTCTTTCTGCGCTTAGTCACTGTCTGTTTTATTCTCTTTTTCATTTCTCATCTGTGATAATTTTCTGTCCTGCTCTCCCTCACAATGCTCCCTTCTTTCCTCTGTCTCATGCCTCTCTTTTTCTGCCTAGTGGGACCAGACTACAAGTGTGATGACACTGAGTTCTCCTGTAAGACAAACTACCGCTGTATCCCTCAGTGGGCCCGCTGTGATGGCACCAACGACTGCATCGACAACAGTGATGAGCAAGGCTGCGGTCAGTGCTTATGTGTCTGCAACAAAGGCCAATAGGCTGAAGAAAAATAAATAAAGCAATAAAAAATAGTGCAAATCTGTATTATAAGGATGAACAGAACCAATATTTGTCTAATGCTACCAGTCTGCGCTGTACTACTGTAAACAACAAACAAGTAAACAAGTATGAATAACATTAAGATATTACCACATTTACATACATGGTTCTCATGGTCCTGGAAAAACATTTAATTTTTTTAGGTTTGGATAAGTCATGGAATTAATTAAATCCTTGAAAGTTTTCGGAAAGTCAGGGAAATACATATCACAAAAACAGGATAACTGAATTTATACTCTGTAACAATGATGGGTCAATGCCTTTTACATTCATTATCACTTCCATTTCACTGAATAAGTTCATTACAGTACAATTAGCACAAATTGTTTGCTCTAATCTTACAGCTATGCACATTGCACTATGTTTGTGTATCTGTGTTGAACGAGCATATCTGGGCTTTTAAACATGGGATCCCTGAACCACTTCATTTTTCACATTGCACATGTTGAATCATGTTTTTATCTATCTGTTTCTGACTTTGAACTCCAACAGAGGAGGTGACCTGTGATCCTCTGGGAGATTTCCGATGTGACAACCACCGCTGTGTCCCCATCCGTTGGAAGTGTGATGGCACCAACGACTGTGGTGACGGCTCGGATGAAAGGAACTGCCGTGAGTGTTGTACTGCACATGTTTCAGTTCAGTTCATTAAAATGCAGCAGGAGGCATGTGTCCTGATGAGTTTGATGTTTTTTTTTGCGTCTTTGCTTTAGCTAAGCACTGTGGGTTTTGTTTCAGTTTTGTAGTTGCAAAAAACATGTTCTGGTTATTTTTCTTAATGCTTAACTAACCCAGCCTCTTTAATCCATACTTGTCACACGGCATAATATAAGAAATCCCACACTGTAGATTTAAATCGTCTTTGGAAAAACTGCCTCTTGGTGTAGTTTGAGCCTGTGCAGGAACGGCTTGAACACGAAGACCTCATTCTGATTCTCATGTGTCTCTTTCTTATGGGACTTGTGTCAATAGAGCCAAGGCCTTGCTCTGAAAGTGAGTTCCGGTGTGACAATGCACAGTGCATCCCTGGAAACTGGGTGTGTGACCATGAGAACGACTGCGGGGACAATTCAGACGAACGGGACTGTGGTGAGCAGCTGTGGCACACAAACTCACTTCCTTGAAATGTTTTCTGTTATAAACAACACTTGTCATATTCCTGGCTCTCTTCCAGAGTTGCAGACGTGTCGTCCAGGGTTTTTCCAGTGTGACTCTGGTCACTGTATTCCTGCTGCTCTGAAGTGTGATGGCCGGGCTGATTGTCAGGACCTGTCAGATGAGACCACCTGTCGTAAGTAACCACATGAAAACTAATAGCAGGGTGCCTGGCCACAACAGCAAGCTTGTAGTGCTGTTTTGGTTGTGAGTATTTTAGGTATTAAGATTAAACATTTTACCGTCCCACAACAGCTACTCGCTACCCAGGAGGCCGTTGGTGTCCTCACAACCAGTTCCAGTGTGCCAACCGTCTGTGTGTGAACCAGGGTTGGGTGTGTGATGGCATCGATGACTGTGGGGACCGCTCTGATGAGCAGCTCATTTTATGCTGTAAGAACCATTGTGTTTGTTTCAATCAACAAATGTGTCAATGGAAGACAGCTAGAGACTTCACAAGCTAACATGAGTTTGGCCTAATTTTTTGTTGTGTGTTTTTGATCAGTGAATGTCACCTGCGAGATGCCGTCAAGGTTCCGCTGTGCAAACGGCTACTGTATCTACTCCGGCCTGCTGTGCAACCAGAAGGACGACTGTGGGGACGGCAGTGACGAGAAGGAAGAGCTCTGTATGTCACATACATATGCCACAATCAGTTCAGTTCATCAGGGTGATTTTAAGTAGAGACATTCCTACTTGCCCATGACTTTTTTTGTTTGTTTGTTTGTTTTTGTTTTTTATGTACTGTGTGATGCATCCTCACTCACCAAACTGGTTTCTTAAAGACTCTTAGAGTTTGGCCAAACTAAATGCAAAATCAATAGCAAAGTGGCTGAAAGACAGATAAATGTTATTATGTCAAAACTTCAGCAAGAAACAAAGAATCACAGAAAATGTACAATATACCTAAACCACAAATAGTATAATATGTTGCAGAAAAAAAAATTAAATCAGTTTTCAGGCAGTAGATATTCACAAAATGTATGTACATCTATATGTATATGTCAGATTGAACACAGAAATAAGCATATCACAGTGAATATACAAATTAGGTTTTGTGTACAATTTGATGAAGTTTTTTTTTTTTTTGTTTGTTTTTTGTTTTTTTAAATGCCCTCACCAGGTTTGTTATAAGTTCATGTTCAGCAAATGCACCACTAATCATCGGTTTCTGGGATCTCCAAGGATTAGTCAGGACAGTACTAATACCTCCTGATTCCTCCTCTAGAACAGTGAAATGGAAATCCCAAAATGACACCATGGTGTCTGCGCAGCCTGAAACATACAAGGGATAAGGAAATAGTCTGTTTTTTGGAATCGTTACACAATGAGCTTAAACATCAACAGAGCAAATTATTTTGAGAGGAGATTAAAGAGTTTGGTTCAGAGCGGAGGTGGATCCCGACTAAAGCCATTGGTTGTTAGAGAAGAGAGGGTAAAGACAAAGAGAGGGGAGGCTGTGGAGAAGCTAAGCTTAGTGAATGTAGTATGTTGGACTACATGCCTACATTTGAGACTTAACTCTGTGGGAGCCTGTGCTTGAGTTCTTTTTTAATATACAAATGTGGGCTGTCTAATTTCCACTAATTTCAGTTTTCCACACATTTTTAGAGTGGAATAGTGGAGGTGGACCTGTTGTGGCAGACGGGTTGTATGCCCGCTCAACCTTCCCCGTGCACTTGTGTTTATGACTCATTGTGGCTGTGTCTTTCTCAGGCCGTGAGCCCACGCTGCCGCCCTGCACACTGGAAGAGTTTAAATGCACCAATGGACACTGTGTGGCCCTGCCATATGTATGCGACCACAATGACAACTGTGGGGACCGCACTGACGAGTTGGGCTGCAGTGAGTAACATGACTAAGAAATTCTCCCACTGAAGAAATCTTCTTTTTCAGTCAAATTCTGCATTGTTGCTGTTAAATATGATTTTTTTCAATATTACAAGGAACTGTGCCCCCAGATATTTTTAGCAGGGAATAAAGCTGTTTCATTTGAGTATTGAGCCACCTGATTATAGCTACATTATATACACAGATAGTAGCAGATCAAATGTCAGCACCACAGCAGTGCAATGCATTCATCAAAAACAATGTTTTAAAATAACAAGAAATAGATCTCATAATTATGACATAGATGTTGCATAATAATAATAATAATAATAATGAGAACACAAACATAAAAGCTGATGCATTCTCCTTGTGAAAAGATATTGGAGCTTTTTTCTCGTAATAATAACTTCCATATTGCATAATTTTGACTTATCCATCCATCCATTTTCCACTCATCCACTCCAGGGCTGGGCTGCATCCAGATTAAGACTTACCGTCCCATTATAAAGAGATCTTGTAATTATAAGATATAAATCTTGTAATTACAATAAAAATGTCTTACTATTTATATGCATTTTGGAGATTTTTTTTCTCATAATGGTGATGGATAAGCATGGGTGTCAAAGTAATAGGATCAGAATGAGTTGCTTTGTTTTTCTATGTTTTTTATCACATTAAATTCAGAACAGAATGTTCCAGTTCAGGCCAAACTCCATTTATGCTACTTTATCTGGCTAAAACACTACAGGTGGACAGAGACATCATGCTGGCTTTTTGGATTGCATCAAAAGTTAGCAGCTCTTACATCAGACACCAGAGCTGTTTGAAATGAATCTGCACTGTGCCTTTTTGTTGTCTGGCTTCAGATTTTGGCCATGATCGCAACTGTGAAGAGAAGTTGTGCCAACACGAGTGCACCAACCTGAACGGCACCGGCTTCATCTGCTCCTGCAGGCCTGGATACGCAGTGGACCCAGACAGCACCTACACCTGCATCGGTACACACAAATGCACACACTATCCTTTTTCAGCTTTCAGCTTTCCTTTTTTCACAAATCCAATGGTCAGTATGATGAACAATTTATAAACACAGATAACTGGTGAACTGATGAATAGGAATACAGAAAATAAATTGAAATGTAAAACAATAATGATAAACACACACAAACTTTGAGAGCCTCTGAGAATATAAGTCCTTTTATTCATTCACATGCTGATTCACTTAGATTTTTGTTTAAAAGGCACTGTCTATCCAGTCAAAGATCCTCTTCTCCCTCCTGCAGACATCAACGAGTGTGAGGTGTTTGGGACCTGTCCTCAGGTTTGTAAGAACACTAAGGGTGGCTACGACTGTGAGTGTGCTTCTGGCTACAGGAAAGTAGGCAACGGCAACATGTGCGAGGCTGCTGGTGAGAAAAACATTTTTATGAGGTTTTAAGAGCAAGAGCTCTTAAAGCAAGAGCAAAGTAAAGCTAAAGATCGAGAGCAATAGGACAGATATTAGTTGTATCTGCTTCCTAAATAGTAAAGTATATTCCCACTATTCCCAAAACAGTATGAAGTGTCAATGTTTGTGTCTCCCTCAGGAGCGACTCCTCTGCTGCTTCTACCAGAGAACATTCGCATTCGCAGGTTCAACCTGCAGACTGAGGCTTATCACGACTTCCTCCAAGAACAGGAGCACATTATGGCTCTGGATTATGACTGGGACCACAACGGCACCGGACTCAGTAGGTCTCACACAGACTTATACCAAATAGAATAGAGTATCGACAGAGGAACCTATTTGATGATGTCTGTGTTTTTCAGGTATGGTGTACTTCACTGTAGCCGGTAAGGACTCTATACCCGGTGCCATTAAGAGAGCGTACATACCTGCAGTGGATGACGGCAGCAACAACATTGGTGCTGCTGTTGACCTTGGCATCAAATACATCACCAGACCAGACGGCATTGCTGTGGACTGGGTGGGCAGGTGTGTTCTGCTCCCTCTCCGTCAGTTGAAACTCTATTTTTTGATTGATTACTAACTAAAAAGCTTCTTGATGGAAAGTTTGCATTTGTCAAATCATATTTAATTCATTGTTTCTGTCTGCAGGAACCTTTACTGGGCCGACTCCAGGCTGAAGAGGTTAGAGGTGGCTTTGTTGGACGGACGCTACAGGAAGCATCTTATCAAGACTGAGCTGGGCCATCCGTCTGCTGTGGCTGTCAACCCACGACTGGGGTGAGACAAACCTGAATTTAATGAACTTCTCTATAGATTTTAAGTATTTATTAACAATTTATAAAAAAAAAAATATGTTTATTTTATTTTGTATTTATTTTAGTTTTATCTCTAAGTTAATACAGTCTTCTAATGTTTTACATAACCTAATTCATACATTTTATTTTCTTGGAAGTCCTGAAATGTATTTATGTTGCGCAATTAAAATGACAATACTTATTTACCAAAATGGTGAATATTATCATAAAACCAAATTAATTAATATGAAGGCGAATAACATAAGAATAAAACTAAACAAACACTACAATGAAGAAGTTGGACGTTACTTCTGTAGATGCACAGGAAGCCAGTAAAAGGAGGCGCGAATTGGTGTTATGTGATCAGGCTTTCTTTTCCGGTTATAAAATTGCGCCCGCATTTTGTACTCGCTGCAGATGATGATGGGACAACTGTTCTACACCCACGTACAAAGAATTAAAATAGTGTAGGCGAGAGGTAATAAAAGCATGAATAACAGTTGAAATCTTTCAGAGGGACACTTGGCTAAAAGTGAGGCTTGAATCTTCAGTTTGTGCTTTTAAAGATAGATAGATCTGTTAATTGCCAGCAAATCAATAAAATTGTGCCATCCTCAAAACATTTGTGGAAAGAATTTTTTAACTAGAAATTTGTAACATATTGCAGTCTTTTTTTGTATTTTTCCCTTAAAATTAAAATTTCCCTGTTTAAGAAATACAAATAAACACTATAAAATAAATGACTGACGTTCCAGCTGTTATGAACTTTATTTATCTGTAGAGGAAAAGCTCAGGACTCTAATCTCTGCCACTTTACTGCAGGATGTTGTACTGGGCAGATCGTGGGGAGGCAGCCAAGATCGAGTGTTCTTGGCTGGACGGTCAGGAGAGAAAAGTCCTGGTGGCTGATGGCCTCGGTTGGCCCACTGGTCTGTCGATCGACTTTACCCACGATGACAGAATCTACTGGTCCGACTCCAAAGAAAGCCGCATCGAGTCTGTTCTGCCCTCAGGAGACGGCCGTCAAACTGCCGTCTACATAGGTGAGGATCAGTCAAGAAAGGAGCTTGAGATTAGATATTATAACATCATGTTTTATCTCTACATTTGTGCTTCATTTGAAATTAGTCACACAGTTTATTGCACCTCGTTTAGATGTGAGAAATCCCTTCAGTGTGAATGTGTTCGAGGACCACGTTTATTGGAGCACTCAGGAGAAAGGTGAAGTGTTCCGGCAGGACAAGTTCGGCCGCGGCGCCAAGACCAAGCTGCTGACAGCCGGGCCGTGGCTGACCCAGGTCTCTGTGTACCAGCAGCAGAGATACAACTCCATAGCTAGTAAGCTGCACGCTCACTCACTTATTCTTACACAGAGACATATACGCTAGAATAATGTGCTTGTGGGTTTTTGTTGTGGGTTTGATTTTCAATTGCAGATTAATAATTGTTTCTTTTACTACTATTTTATTTCCTTTTTGAATAATGAATATCTAAAAAAAAGAAAAATATATATCCTTTTTCTTTTTACATTGTTAATAACCTTATTTTTTCCAGCTGTAATCTCAATACAGTAACAAATACAATCACTTTCATTTGAAAACAAATGTGTCTGATACCAAAATCCCTTTAAATGTGTCCAAATAGAACAGCTCCTGTTGATTTAGGTGATTTCGCAAGCATACAGCATACATGAGCAGCATACCTAAACTTTTACTCAGTTCTGAAGAGACTTTCGGGGCAGTTCCCTGGAAAAGGTCCTGGTTGCATTGACACTAACTAAAAAATATATAATTTAGAAAGTCATCCATGATTGATAAACATCAGTAGTGGCTACAAGTCATGCACTTAATTAAAAGAAATAGTTAAAACCCCCTCACTTTTCTCTACAGTGAAGAATCCGTGCAAAGGAACCTGCAGCCATCTGTGTCTGCTCCGGCCGGGAGGTTACAGCTGCGCCTGCCCCGAGGGCACCGGCTTCGTCTCCGGCAGCAGCACTGAATGTGATGCTGGTGAGAAGATTTACTTTCCTCATTGTGTGACACAAATTAATCTCAGACTTGAATTGCAGCAATATGCTTACAATTTACATCATCTTCTTAGAAAGAGTTAAAATAAAGAAATACTGATAAAAGATTAAGAAATGCTTTGTCATTTAGTGACTTCCTCTTGGCTAGGAAAAGTGTGGGTGGTGTTTAAATTACAGTCAAAAGAGAAAGTTTTGTAATGCCATGAAAAGTTTTGAAACATATTTCAAATGAAAGCCAGCCAATCCACTGCGAGCCCAGTTTTCCTTTTATTGAGTTTCTGGAATATTTTGTACTTTGTAACATATGGGAACACCCTGAGGTTGCTGAAACTGTCTCTTCATGTTCATTAGAGATTATCGAATGCTCTCTCCAGAGCTCTCCATGGATTGTAGTGTTTATTGATGATTCTATATTGCAATTTACACAATACACAGTGCCAAAAAAGTTTAGCCCCACATTCTTTCCAGAGACCAGAGTGGTTATTTACTTGTTTGGATATTCTGCATGTATGTACCTAACAAAATAATGGCTTAGTTAATGCTCTTGTAAGCACAAAGGAGATGTAAGATTTGTCTGCGGCATTCATGGATGGTAGTCTTTTTTTTAGTTCATTATTTATTTGTGAATTTATTTCCACACCCTCAAGCTATTTTTACTGCAGCCCTTGGAGGCAACAGGGCCCACGGGCAGAGAAACCCTGGCAGGGTCGTTTCATGGTTGGTTGATTGTGTTTTTGGTTTTCATGGTTTCGTGCACATGATTTGTGTGGCCTTTGTGGAGCCATTGTGCACGATAGTCCCAGGTCTCTGAGAATATTCCCAGGTCTGCACCTCACAGTCTATCAGGATGTTTGGATCATGGCAGCACATTTAATGTTATGATGTTTTTACCTTTACCATTTACTGTATATCAGTTTCATATACATGTATGTCTGTCATATGTCATGAGGAGTTTGTTCCTTTCTGCGTGCATGTCTTATATAATCAGTAAAAGATTCATCACAAAAAGCAAAAACAATAACAAAAAGGAGTATCACTTACATTTCAACTAAAAGATTGTTGCCTGTATGACTTATTTCAGGGTTTGATCCGCCACCGACTATGCCGCCGCCATGCCAGTGTCAGAATGGAGGCACCTGCTACTTTGATGACAACAAGGCCCTCTGCAAGTAAGACATGTTGTTCAGAAACTGAAACCACATGTGCAAAAATATATTAATATGCAGTATAATTCAAAAAAAAATTAAATGTTTAAAATTGATGCACAGGCAAAAATAGTCACCCGGTACTCTGAATGAGCGCAGTGTTTCTAAATGTGTGATTGCATTTTGTTTCACAGATGTCCTCCTGACTGGTCAGGCGATTACTGCCAGAAAAACATATATGACGTGGTCGCATCCTCAAGTAAATGTGATTTTGTTGCCAAAAAGACTTCACACCATTTAAACATAAACTTCATGCCATTATTAATAAACTGCCTTTTGTCCCCATGTCCCCTCTCAGTTGGAATAGCGATTGGGGTGACGGTGCTGATTGTGGCTCTGCTGGTCGCTCTGGTGTTTGCTGCCAAGAAGAAGTCCAACCTGCTGGACCGGGTGCGGAGTCACTTGCCCAGTATGCCCAACATGCCCAGTATGCCATCCATGCCCAGTATGCCAAGCTTCAGGTGAGCTGGAGCCACAAGAGTAGAGATACAATAAG
>JAOWBC010000617.1:9972510-9990514 GCA_028566105.1 Hypoplectrus providencianus
TGTACTTTTTGGGGTCCCCCCCCCCCCCCAGACTTTTTTGCGTGTCTTCCCCATGATACATGTTTGTACCAAATTTCTCGTCCCTACGGCATTCTTGGTCTTGGGGCTTAACTTTAGAGGGCGATAGCGAGCCATTGTGCCACACCCATTTCCGAAATCATTAAAATATGACATTTTAACCTGAGTTTGACGTATGTTCCAAGTTTGGTGAGTTTTTTTAATATGATAAAGCCTCTAAATTAGAGATTGATTCGGGAGAAAAAAAAAACCTGCTTTGGGAAACAACAGGGTCCTCGCACCCATTTGGTGCTTGGGTCCTAATAAAACATGGGCATATTTTATAGAAAACCGGTTCCTTTTTTTTGCTTAACATGAAATAGCAAACATTTGTAAGTATATTTATTGTAAAAAATACTCCAAATGTATAAAAGATAAAGGCTTTTGATTGATACAACATGCAGACACTTTACAAAGAGGCTGTACAAAAAAGAAATCTCAGATTCTAAGTGCCTTTTTTTACCAAACAAACTTTGGCACAGCGATATGGAATGTTTAAAAAAATTCACGAAAGCCTTACATACAAAACCATAGCAAAATAACAATTAAATGAAAGGTTAGCTAATCAAATTATAAACTGTTAACATCAATGTGCATTGTGTAGTTGACACACTGCAACTGCATTCCTATTTTATTATTACCAGTTAACCTTCTTGGGAGGTATGGATCTTCAAAGTCCCTCTTCCTGGCATTAAAACAATAACTCAACAACCCCAATAACAAGTGAAAACAACATGTAAACATACAAGAAGTACAAAAAAAAAGATTACAGCTGAACAGAGTGGACTCAAAAAAAGGAGCTTAGTCCTTTCCCAAAGCAGAAGTGTCTTGAAAAATTTCAAAAACTTCTGTCCTTGTTTGTGGAATTAAATATATATTTCTATGTATGTTTCTGGCTAGAATGTTTTCAGTATGGACATATTTTGAAATTACATTTTAACCATGGCTTTTAAATGTGAAGGTAAACAGAAACCCTTTTTCAAAAAATAGCACACAATATATAGGTGAAAACCACCTGAACAGCACCAATGCTTACCATGTTTTAAGCATATTGTACCAGAAACACATAATATTGCAAAACATAGCAAAGATTATTTGAAAAGGCTCAAAATGACGGACAATACAGGCACACATTATCAGGGACATATTAATCATCACTTTGGTCCCATATGAACTCGGTTGATTTAAGAAAAATTATCTTTTTATGTATATATCCCACCATTTTTCAGTGGAAATGCCTTTGTGAACATTTTAACTGCAGCATTTGCCTTTTTTTCTTTCCAAACAATTTCCAATTTTGTGGCATCAACATTTGATGCGTGAACTTGAGCTGGCTGTGATATTTCTGGAAGATGTCTTTAGGTGAGCCGGATACCCAACACCTGCTCCAACTCTTGTCTCCTCTGCTGCACCTGAAACAAAAAGGGTGCATGTTAAAAATTATAACAAAGAACACCTTATAATTAGACATTTATGAGGTATGAAAGCGGCAAATCAGGCTGTGTAATTCCTTACTTTAGAGTAAACATATCTGCCCACGGCCTCTGGCACCCAGGGCTCCTGGTAGAACTCAGACCTCCTCTCCTCCTCTGGGTTTCCTGTCACATCCGTCATCAACTGCGAGAACAAAAAGTTCATCAACTCAAAGACCCACAATTTCAGGAATAATGAAAACGGTTTGTGTTAAATTACTTTGACATCAGTGGCTGAACTGCCAATTAAAACTGAGCAAACAATGTTGCAAAACACTGATATTCCCATCACATGCATTATTGTTCACTCTTGCCTTTCTTTTATAAAAGTCCTGCACCATTTAAAAAATGCATGTTGAATTTCTTTATTAATTTATTTCACATAAAAAAGTAAAAAATTACTATATGTGTATATTGAAATAATTCCAAGTGCCCACAAGTTTTACGAGTGCTGTAAAAAATGGGGGCTCCACATGCTTTACATACAACATGTACAAACTATTTACATTTTTTAATCCAGTCCTCTCCTTTCTCCTCTGTTTAAACAGTCCAAATTTTGCTTAATTTTTTTCAGACAGGGAGTACAAAATGTAATAGTACTTATGAGTGATTTAATGGGATGAGTAGATGTGTAGACATGTAGATTAAGCAGATTTTTAACTAAATATAATATTTCCAGCTCATGTTTAGTTATTTTTCCTGATCTAGGCAATTGTTGCACCAAATATTTGCATGTAATGCTGTAACTTTCACAATCAGACAATGACGATAACTTCAGTTTTTACACTTTCTAGCTTTTGAACAGTTGAATTTGACCATTTATTGAGAGAGAACATGCCTTTCAAATCTGCCAGAAGGCTGTGGTGTTAAAAGGT
Source organism: Hypoplectrus providencianus (assembly GCA_028566105.1). NCBI lineage: Eukaryota > Metazoa > Chordata > Actinopteri > Perciformes > Serranidae > Hypoplectrus > Hypoplectrus providencianus. The sequence goes on from JAOWBC010000617.1 coordinate 9,974,915, forward strand.
TCAAAACCAAAACAATACAAACACATGATATAACTGAGCAAAACTATGAGGAAAGAAACAGCAGCAACAGACTGCAGTAAACGTAAAATGTTCACCTTCAGATCTCTGCACTGAGACTTAAGCCAGTCTTGGATGAAGTCCTGTGGATTGTTGCTGAAGCTCAGCATGAAGTCTCTCTCAGTCTTGAGCTGGTTGATGTATTCAATCGTCTCATGAATCTGCAGTGAATGAGAAGACGAAAGTGATAGAAAAAAGAAATTGCAATATATCTTTATCTTAAAGCCAGTGAGGTGTAAGATTGTGAATGACTGGCCGGCTATACCTTCATCTCCAGTGCAGCAATTTCCTGTTGGTTGGTTGTAGAGGAAAGGAAACTGTTCATTTGGCCTTTGAGTGGATCATCCACCTCCACATCAATGTCATAGCATGCTGTCTTCTTCTGATCTGTGGGGTCCACACTGCTCAGGGGAGACACAGGCCACAAGGAAGAACTCAAGTTAGACTATGGTGAGGTAGAGGGAGCGATAAAAAGATGAACAGCTTATATAAATGCATTGTTGTTGAGAATTTACAATCTATGCAAAAGTCTTCGGATATGCCTATAGGGATTCTGCATTTGTAGATGACTTGATGTTTTCTAATAAACAATGACATCCTAACAGGACACACACACAAATCACACATGCACAAACACTGAAAGAGAGGTAATGATCCACACTGCCTTACCTAATCATGTGATTGATGATGATGGGGTCAGGGTGCTGCAGCAGGCCCGCCAGCTTCATGGGAATCTCAGAAAACCTCATGCGTGAACAGCCGAAGATCTGAATGAGTGTTAAGGAAACAATATAAGTCATCCTGAAGGCAAAGTCATCACTTTATATCCCTACAAGCATTTAAATGTTTAAACCCAAATAAATACTGTAAATTTGAAGTTCTATGCATTCATGAAACATAGTATAATTCTGGGGGAGATTTACATTGTTTCTTAATTATGTACCTTGTTCAAATGCATAAAGACAAATGATTAATATGAACGTTTAAATGACTAAGTCAATGAACAAATTAGGTATGTGTTTTCATTTTAAATGATAAATTATTGTACTTCTATCTCTTTAACATGTATGCATTACTAGTTTAAAGGACTTTGAAAGCATTTTAATGGTCACACACTGGTAAGTATATGTTTACATGGTGAGCTACCATTGTGCTCTTGGGTGCAGCCTCATCATCGTTGCATTACCTGTCTGAAATAGCGGTTGCAGTTAATGTACTCCTTCTCATGACAGTCCTGCAGCTTGTTGTTCTTGATGTAGAGCCAGAGGGCTTGCATGATGCTGGCCCGCGTCTGTGTGTGCACTCCCAGCAGACGAGCCAGCCGCGGGTCCAGTTTGTACTGAGGGGGCTGAAGACAAAAGGATCTGGGGTAAATCTCTCTGTGTTAGAGTAAATGAGTAAATCTGGTGAAAAGATGGGTTGTACCTGGTGGTCGAGCATGAGCAGGAGGGTGCATTTAACGTTCACATCTCCGGGTCTTTTGACCTGGAACCCATCAGTCTCCTGAGTGGTGGGCATTCTGTGCCACTGAAAGATTAGTAAAAGTAAAAAGACATTTTTTCTTCCATGAAAATTCCAGGAAAATTATCTTACACTCAAACACATTCATACTATTCAATGCTACATTCATTAAAATGACCCCCTTCCAGTCCACAGCCTGCTACATACTCCTCCAACAATACTGGCTAGCTGCCACTTTTATTAAATGGTGCAATCATAACTTTTCTATTACAACAAATTCTTGTTCTTGCCAAACTTGTTTTTGTGTGGGAGATACTCAGTTATGTAACTGGACTCTTGACCATGCCAAAACATATCAAGTCAAGGAGGTGCCATTAAAAAAGATAATTTTTCAAGAAATGTAAAAATAAATTTGTAAAATATTAAATAAATTAAATGTGGAAATATAAAGAGGATTAAACAATAAAATAAGTTCATTAAGAAAATGAAAAATGAAAAAAAATATATATACATTTGAAAAACAATATTTGAAATAATTTGTACTATTTTTTTTCCATTTCTTCTCCCATATCTTAGAAAGAATATTTTATATTTGAATAGACTTTTGTCATTTATTACTATTTTTCATGTTTTGCATTCTTCTTTATTTTATAACACTCCATTGACTCAATAAACACATGTTTTTTCATGTTAACACATGAAAGGTCATAGTTAGCATCAAAATTATATTCACAAATGGCTGTTTAAGCCTGTGTGATTAATTGAAACATGACTCATACAAGGTTGGACTGAATGTAGTGGGATATCTTCAAGATTCAAAAGCTCCTAATAGAAGAAATAATTGTTACAAAAAGTTTGACTGTTTCCAGCTGAACTAGAGTAAAAAAAATGTACTGGGCCTTGTGAAAGATTAGCGGCCTAAGAACATTTTGGTCCCTAAAACATTCTGAGGCTTGTTGCATCAAATGCCTTTAAAGTGATGTCATACCTCGACTAAGTGGTTGTCAGGTCCATATAGCTCCTTATCGAGCTCAATCACCAGGCTTTTGAAGAAAGATGAGAACTTCCTCTTCTGCTTGCCAGGCTAGGAACAAAAAGTGCATAAACGGGTGTGAAAATACAGATTGTTATCTGTCCATGTCTTCTTTTTGTGCTGTGTCAGTCTGTACAGCTGCATTGTTTAACTCTGACCACATTGGGGGTGGAAGCACAAGACTGTAGACAACTAGAAAAAGCTAGGGCGCCCCCGCCCTCTCCAAAACCCCTGCTCAAGTCTGTTTGCACAACATGACCCCTTTCACTCCTTCCCTCACATCTCATTTCTTTTTCTGTTACTGCATGCAAAACTCCTACGCATGCCTAAACCAAATGAGCCAGAGGAGAAAAATTAACTGCAAAGAAAAAAAAATCCTCCTTCATGTGGTCCCAGATGACACAATGAGTTGAGCTGGAATTGATGGAGGGAGGGGAGGCTTGTCAGCTCATGGTATGTAACGACCAGTGGTTTCAATTCCTTTTTTCAAAAGAGAACATGAGCTTGTGTGTGTGTGTGTGTGTGTGTGTGTGTGTGTGTGTGTGTCGGAGTTGTTGGGTGGAGTGGGGATAGCTGTAAACACACATCTGGTTGCGTGGTCCGAGCCAAGGACACAGGCCAACCAGAGCTGAGTGACTGAAGTTTCAGAAACACAATAACACAGACTGAAAAACTTGGAGTCAGACCACACTGGACTAATGGCAAAACAGAGCAAAAAGACTCAGATGAAGAAAGAGGTTCATACTTACTTCCTCCAGAAGTTTCCCCTCCACTCGCAGTTCCCAGGAGGACACCTTCTCGGCCTCCTCGCCCTCCGGCTTGCTGGGGGTGTACGTGTTAGAAATGTAGATCCTCAGCTTGCGTTTTTGCTGCATCATAGAGATGAAAGAGCAGAAATATCAGCAACTACAGTAAAATTCAAATTCAAATAGCCTGTCTACCTTAGTAAGAGGATCCCTGGTAAATAATGCATACATGTAATCCAGTGTTAGAAAATCTTATAACCCTGTGTCTAGACTACGAGCCTCACATCAGCGTCACGCTAGCATGACATCAGAGTTCATGAAGCCCTGAAGTGACTGACCATATTTCTCTGTCATGTTCACAAAAAGAGCAGCAAATGAATGGACAAACTTTACGTACAATGTGTGGCAGTAAATGTCCCTCAATAAACATTGCTGCTCTTAACCAAGATGTTCCTAAGTCCTGCATCACACATGCTGGGCAGGGAGAGTCTGAAGGATCACAAACCAGTACCGTATGAGCTGCTCTCAGTGTTCAGTGAGAGACAAGCCTGTATGGAGCCAGTGCATGCAGTTGCATAAATAAATGAGCGTGTATCTGTTGTGCAAAATAAGAGAAACATATCTGATGCACTTGTGGTCTAGACTGTAGACATTGCACTGTAGTGAAGAGGTACCATAATGGGCTTCTTGATGGCTTCCTGGATCTCCATCCGCTTCCGGGCGATGGTCTGGTCCAGTTTTCTCTCAAAGGCCAAGAGATCCATGTAGGCCTGGGACTCTGGGACCAGGTCTCGGATCTAAAAAGCCAAAAACAGGGCATTATATGTAACTGAATCTGAACAAACTGAATACATTTAAAGGGTGATTCTGAGGGTCAAAATTTCTTACCCTCTGTGGGAGAACTTTGTCAGCCATCTTTCGCCTTTTTGCCCTAAAAAACACAGAAATAAAATAATCAACAGGATTTTAAATGTATTACATGTTCAGGAAAAAGAGTTGACTGTTTGCTCTGTATACTAGACTGTGGATCAAAACTGTCCTGGGTGCTTTAGGAAATAAAAATAAACAGGAAGTAAACAAACAAAATAAAAAAAAGCCTTCATTATGATGGCTAAATTATTAAAAAGCAAACATGTTATATCCACTGTATGTCCTCATTAGGGCTAACATCGCTGTTTGTTTATTTTGCCCTGCAGAAAACAGAAATATATGCTTTCTAGGGTTGCTACATCTGAACTATCCATCTTTCATGCTTCCTGCCTGAGAATATTACTTACCCAAATAAGTGCTTAATGTACTATGTTGCATCATCATTTAGCATTTGCCCTTTTAAAAGAATTACCTTCATAATCCCTAACCCAAGGATCTGACCACACACAAACACACACATAAAAGCTTAAAAGAAAGACCTCTCTCACTTCATTTAATTAGTGAAAACTCAATAAAATGATAAAATCTTTATTAACTCCTCCTGTATGAGCACCTTTGGCTCTTCCTCATCCTCACTTCTGACTTCAGAAAAGCTGTTTTGTTTCTTTAATTCAATTATGCAAGTCCCCCTCATTATGACTTTTTTTTAAATTTAATTCCCAAGCAGTTTAATGATAATTTACTATAGATGGTTTCTTTTAGCACTTTGGCTCACAAATCCTCCAATACTGAGAATTTTGTTATGAAATTAAGCTCTCAGTACAAGAGTTCCATTGTGGATGAGACTTGAAATGCTGCCTCTCAGCATGGATCGCCACATTTATGAGCGTGGCGTAACTGAGCAGTTTGAAGTCAAAAATACACACTCGTGTCTGTTGCTTCGAAAGCAAAGGCCAGTCATGAGATATGCCTGTCCTCGTGCCTGTGAGATCTGAGCCGTGTTTTCAACAGAGCAGTCGCTTCACAAACAGATTACAGAGAGAAAAACACATCCTGAATGAAGAGTGGCGTTGTTATAGTTAACGAGGCACAAAGCGCAAAATTACCCACCGACTCTTATGACTACATGAGTACTCTGGTGTTAATCATGAAAATAGAGGTTCACTATTCAATGACAATATATGATTTTGTGAAATATAATTTAATGCTGTATTTCTTATTCTGGCTAAGGAAAATATCCTAAGTAAGGTCCTTAAAGCAGCTACTAGGAGCTTTTAACTGGTTGTGAACCAGTCTAGTTCTAGTACTAAAGCCTCTATATGAACTACATAAGCAAACAAAACCATCTCATAAGAGATCGTCAGTTTCTAAATAGTACTTGTTAATGCATGTCTCTGAGTCTGATTCCCAACAAAATCTGTTTTATTGCACATAGACCAGAGATAGCTATATATCAAATTTACATAATGTAAATTTCTTCATTAAAAATGTACAATTCTGATGAACACTTTATTGGTATCATAAAAGCAAAAGAATAACAATATTATGAAGAAATCTAACTGTCTCATTTGGCCATGGCTTTGATGCAACCCACAGAACAGAAAAATGAAGCCAGTGAAGGCGGGAAAAGAGCAGGAAGGTGCATTTGAGTTCCTCAAATGGCAACTTGAGGCTTGCTCAAAAAGTGAGTGGATTCATATCGACACACGTGTCAAATGCCCAACTTTGAAACTCAGAAATAATTAATATATTTAGAGCATTTTTTAAATATTTTGGTCTCTTAGCTATTTCCCTCTCCTGACAGCTGTAGGGTTAATATTTATCTACCTTAAGTTAATTTAAAATAAGGCTTAAAATTGTGCATTATTTAGGGGGTGGCCACTTTGAGTCAGCATCTCAAATGTAAAGATTTGCCACTTCTTATTATCTTTATCATCATAAATTGAACTTTTAAAAGAACAGGATCGACAGACTAATTCACAGTGAAAGCAGCTCCATAAATCAGACAGTGCCATTCCCTGATTTGGCCCCAAGCTGTTTGATCAGTTAATCTTGGCATTATCCATCTCCCTCTCTTCTTCTCTCACATAATTGCTCCCACTCCTCCACACTTTACCCTCGTCTGAGGCCTCCCAGTGCCTCTTGCTGCTGCTGTTGATGCAGATGAAGGAACCGTTTCCTTGAGGCATCCATGCTTGGAGGCCCCATGCCTTGCCGCATGGACATGTTCCCACCACTATAAGAAGGACCAGGCAGCTGACCCCCCATCGACCCCATGGGGCCCCCCACTCTGTTGGATGGCATCCCTGGGCGCTAAGAAAGAAAAGAGGAACCTTCAGCTATAATTCTCGTTCTTAAGTCAAGTACTAAAAAACAAGTTTCTTTATCTAGATGAGTCTATATTTATCACTTTAGTTTTGAAGATAATTGTGGCTAATAAGCAGATGCTTCAGCTTTATTTTCTTCCTGCTGTACAGATTGACAAAAGACGCAGATTTTAATGAAAGATTTAAGCTGAAATGTCTAGGAAAGTATAGTTTGGTGGATGAGAATTTGAAATATAGTGCACTGAATGTGTATAGCACTTATAGTAGTAATCATAGTTAACAAGAGGAAATAATGTGAAATGTGATCTCACAGATAATTAGTTGTAGACTTAGTTGGAGAGTTGTAGTTGTAGCAATTTACACATTTTTTTAATTGTTTAATTTTTATCAATACAAAGGTATTGGAAGGCTACTTTTTCAACAAATAACTTTATTACAGAATATTTATTTCTATACAGTGTATATAAAAAAATAAAAAGCTGACTAAACACCAATAGTGTATGTTCAGTCTCAATCAATTACTGACCATTTCAATAAAGAATGTATAAATATACCAAGTTAATAGATAATGCCATTTTCTGAAACAGCATATGCATTGTTTTCTGCATTATATGTTCTGTAAAAACATTTTCATATAAGCACTTATCAAATACTTACCAATATGCCACATGCCAAATAAAATTGATTTATCAACAATATATGTGGATGTTCTAAATTAACACTGCTTACGTTTGTTTACTCATTTAAAAGAAGAACATATCTGAATCCATATTGCTGTAACCCATATACATGAAATAACTGTCAAAATGCATATTAACTCAGGACCATATGAAGCTGCAGATGGTGGGAAAAGTGCCATAATATATGCAAGCTTAGCTCTGACAGATGGTGTTGATGATAAACTTACTTTTGTTTTCAACCTAACTGTCAGGAGGCTGAGGGTGGCCACGTGATTTTCTCTTTCACACATAAAAAAGACCTTGATCGAGGGCACTATTTCTAAATAAAAATATTCATATTTAAGATTTTTTTTTTAAAGGGTAAATTGGCATAAATGACTTTAAAAGGTCAAACTCAAATATTGGTTGCAGTTAGTAATTACACACCCTGTTCAAATGCGGAAGTGGTGTCCACACCTTAATAGTTAAGAATGATTAGCTTTAAGGTTATTCTTACTTTTATATCTGTAGGGCTTACCTAGATATCCTTATCTAAACTTACATTTTTGGCGGCGGATAGTCTTAAAAGCAGAAATAGTGACTTTAAAAAGCCTCTGAGGAAATCACTTAACAGTTACAGTCGTATTTGTCTCAATAAGTTACCATATTTATGCGGACTATAAGGCAGAAAACCAACCTGGGGGTACTGGGGAGCGCTGTTCATGCTCCGGGAGTATCCCACCGGAGGTTGGGGCATGCCTGGCATCCTCATGCCCGCAGCATGCCCAACATTCATGGGGCTCACATTCATATTCATCGGGTTGAAGCCTCCTCTTGATGCCATCCCCTGGATCTACAAGTGGTTAAAAGTGACGGAAACTTCTATCAAAAATCGTCCCAAACACGAGATCACAAAGCTACGAAATGCAATTCGCGGGTTCGAGTCCCGAAGCAGCTCGCGAGCTGACGGCAGTTAACTTTAAATGAGGTCAGGTTGTGGTTTGACAGCAAGCACACTGTCAACAAAAAGCTAGCTAATGTTAGCTCGTTTCCGACAAGTTCCGGGATTTGCTTCTGCCTTACAACTGCTTGTTTTCTGGACAGCAAGTGGAGTCTGTTCTGTTGTCTGTCACCTCCTCCTCTTGTTAAAGAGTCTAAACATCGCTAATTAGCAGCTATTTCAAGACGTGGCTGATGAAAAAACATGATAATGCCTGAATACGACAAACTGAGAGTCTAAAGCAACACCAAGAATTCTTGATGTAACTGCCTACACACACAATGCCAAATGCTGCATTCGTGGGTGTCGGACATTTCAATATTACACATCTCCGAGGTGATTAACTGCTCCCCATCTTTCTTCAAAAACATGAACTTGATTTTTTAGGGTAATTTGTTTAATTATTTATAATTATTGCTACCATTTACCCTCATTATGAGAACATATTAAAAAGCCTGAAATTACTTACTAATTACTAATTTATTCACTTTGGTATTTCATTAAAGTCCTTATTTTCTATGGCTGCAACAGAAGATGTGACATTTGTGGTTAATGATCTGTGATGCAGAATAATCCTCCACACTATGTCTCTTTGTTTTCTACTTTATAAATATCAGCCCAAACAATTTAGATATGTCAGTAATTGTTATTACAACAGCACTTGGATACATGGTAATAAACTTTAATGCCCATAGTAGACTATATATGTGACGGATAACTACAGGACATACATTGAGTATTTCATTTCTTTTCCTATACAGTTTGATTGTATGAAAAGTTCTGAAAAAGAACCTGAAATCATATTTTGGACTGTTTTCTTATGTAAGTCAGTTTTTTTTGTGTCAAATATAGTAAAATTTTGCCAACGTTCATATCAGCTGATGACAGTTTAGTTGGCTATCAAATTGATAAATAATAATAAATTCTTTAACTAATACTGTCTGATATGTCATGCATGCTTTATGTTTCTGCGTGCCCTGCAGCCCTTCATTGAGGATCGACAACTTACAAATGTATTAGAGCGTAGATTTCAGACTGTAGGAGGCGAACTTGAATGCATCATTACTGGCTCTGGGAACTCAACGTTTAACTCTGACTAAAACTGTGAACTTTTTGTGTTTACTGCGTTTATATAATTTACTCAAAGCACATCACTAAAAACTTTAATGAAGCAACATTTACTGTCTCGTATTAACGATGCAATAAATTAAAAAAAAAAAAATGGAACATCTCTATATGCCCTATTTGATCAACAGCATCCCCTGTTGGCCATTTGATCTCTAATTGTAAGCACTTGAGCAAGTTTACAATTCCTGTTCACACGAGACATAACGACAGGTAACAAATCATTTATTATGCTAGACAGATGAAACAAACTGAGCCATGATAGCAGCAATTCAACTATTGGAATATTTACACTATCACATCACACCAAAGATATATGTAACCCTTTACAATGTAAACACATGATACAAAGACATTTTTGAATGCTAGAAAACAAGCCGACCTATCCACCAAAAATGAAACAAACAAACTTGCTTTCTGCAGCAAATACCTGCTTGTACAATTAGGGGTTCATTTACTGAACATTTTTTAGAAACAAATCTCCACAGCGTGAATGACAAAGTGAGAGTTGCTTCTCTCTCAAACACTGTTTTGTGATTCAACTATGAGCCTGACTGTGAATGTGAAAATAAAAGACAAACCATTAGTAATGATTGTCTTTGACATTATTTTTCAAAGAATGAGACATGAAAATGTGAGGAAATAGAAGTACACCTAATGCCTAATAATTTCTGTATTTAAAAAAAAAAAAAAACATACTGTATGTGCACACATTCACTCTTCACACAGCTGCCTTTGCTTGGCACCAGATACCAGAATCTACCTCTGTGCAGTGAAATTGTATACGGTGATATTCATTATTTTGGACTCCAGCAAAAACATCAGACAAAAAAATAACTAACACAAAATAAAATGAGTGTTGGTACAATGATTTTGTGAAAAACAAACAAACAAAAAAAAAACAACTAAAGTCTGTCAAGTATAGTCGGAGGTCTGAACTGCTTGTGCACAGCAGCAAACGCCATGAATGTCACTTTAGAACATGGACGTCCATTGATTTCACAACATAAAGAACCGAGGGTGAAGTGATACTGGTCTTCCTGTATGTGTGTGCGTGTACATGCACACACGATGGAAGGAGAATGTGTGTTTGTGGCTGAGTGTGTTATTGAGGGAATGCCTCGTCTTTCATCAGCATGCGCGGGCTCTCCTGGTTGTCCATGCGCCGTCTAGGACCCATCATGCCTGTGGGAATAAACAGCAGGCGGAACATCATTCACTCATACCAGATAATCTCAGTGATAATAAAGTAATAATGCAATAACAGAATGGTGATGGAGCCTTTTGATGAAAGCTCTTGCATCTGCAGTATTATGGACTGGGCGTTTTTGGCAACATTTCTAGGAACAAAATCCGATGTTGCACAGTTAGCAACCGTCTTCCATCACCCATCAGGGTTTGGTCCATCAGAATGAGAGGCGGCGCCAATACAAAAAATTTTTCAGCTCGCTTGTGTGTGAAGCAGTGTACCGTTTTTTCCAGTGTTGTGTCGAAGTCTATTCCCTCATAAATATGTGTTTTCCTCCAGAGATAATGGTGTTTCTGTGGGGATAAGTGTAAGGATTGGGTCAGGTTAGGCAACAACATTGGGCTAAGAGGCTCATCAGTTTGAATCCCAGGACCAACTGCAAGGAATCTAACCCCCACAATTAATGCTGCCCAATGCTCCTAGCATGGCGTTGTCATTGTTCTGTAAAAAGGTTGGGTTAAATGCAAAGGTTTAATCTACACATAAGGGAAGATTCTGTCCAATCTTATAAAATGAGACAGGTTCATTATTAGGGATAAAGTTTGATTGGTATTGGCAGACGAACACATCTTGACCCAATATCAGTCTCTGCAAGTGTTCTGTGTAAAGAATTACTGTGGCCACACAAACACAGGTAGAAAATTTCAAAAACAATACAAGTATAAATAAGTTAAAAATCACACCTGTGATTACTACTACTGATCTTTAAGATTGCTATTTTTTTCCTAAATTTCATTTCTATGATCAATGACCGGCATGATGAAGCCATGAGATGGATATATGCATAATTTTAAAAGGAATGAACCGAGTCCTCATCTAAAGATAAAGATATCAGACACAAAGGGAGTTTAAGTCTTTACCCTAAAACAAAATAAATTAACCACAATGCTGCATTAAGCAAGAATACATATCAATATGTAAAAAATAAAAAGTGAACAAAGTCAGTGACTGCAATTCAATTCCAAAGAGAATATTTTATGAATAAGAGATAATATGAATGATTAACAATCTCTCTACAGACTCACAGACTTCATATTATATTATATTGCATAAGCTAGAGACATGAAAAAAAAGTCAAGGATTCATTTCCACTTACTGCTCTTATGCTTGAATGATTTGGATCTTCTGGGTGAGTTTGGATTCTGAGGTGGAAAAATTTTAAGCTTGAGTCAAACAATTAAGAATTCCCCATGTGTTTACAAACAGATTAACAATAGGGTCATAATTAAACAGTGTAATGGTTGTATTCATTAATAGAAAATATAAGTACCTTATCAGATTTTCTTTTCTTGGCTGTAAATGAAAAAGGACATTACATTACAAGATTTAAAAACACACATTTTATACACATCAATAGAGGAGTTTATTGGCTAACAACAGGCACTGTGACTAAAAACAGGGAAAAAGAGCAGCAGTAAATCACCTTTCTTTTCTGCACCGTAAGACCAGTCATTATCATTGACGTCGTCATTATCCTCTTGGTCGCTCTCTGACTTGTTGTTGGTGTTGTTACCGGTGACTATTCTGTAAAAGAGAGGAGGAAAAAAGCATGACACACACAGTGACTCAGCATTACTCACTGCAAATACAGAACAGTCCCATTATAAAACAAATACATTCTGACCTGAAACTATTTCATAATGCCTTATTGTGAAATTTATGGTGCCTGATTTTGCCTATTTTATATATATATATAGCTAAAAAAAAGTGTGATGACACTTTCAAAACATAAACACGGCACATCAAATCTTGCAGAAGGCTGAATTTCACTATAGAGTTGCAGTAAAAATATGTGCTATCTGCTTATATTTCACTGGGAGTCGCTTTTCGCTGTCATACCTGCGGTTGGCGATGCGGCTGCTGTTGCGTCCCATGCCCAGGCATTTCTCCAGATGCGGGGCAAAGCGGGAGGCAGCAATGCTTCGGCTGCAGTTGGGACATACACACTCTTTGTTTTTCCACTGGTTGTACACCTGGCCGAACACATCCAATCCCGGCTGGTCCACAATTTCTAGAAAATTAAAGCAGAAGCAAACAATGAACAACTTGGCTTTATGATTAGTTATATGGAAGTCAAAAACTACTGTTAGCTAACTGATGCCCCCACACTTCATTAACAAAAACAGCTATTTTACTTTGTTGAACGCAGTAAGTTAGTTTGTTGTATTGGGTGACTTTGGTGAATTTAAAGCTTAGGGTGATTGTAGTGAAGTCACAATATAACACAAAGAAATAAATCAATCGGAACAGCGGTAAACCAGAAACTCCCACGTTCTGCTAGGTAAAATTACTGCCTTTGTCAATGGAGTTTGGTGGCATCACAGTGCTGTCCAATGACATGGTAAAGCAGTGAAAATATTCAAAATATAGCATACACTTAAACTTCAATTGAGTTTTTTGGTGTGTTGTTTATATGGGGGTGTGAAGGCCACCGACTTTTGTAGGTAATACATTAAAAGTGGATAAGGGGCTAAACCTCACTTTAAAAATCCAAACTTTCCCTTAAATATGCCCCAAAGTATAGAAAGTAACCAATTTATTTGCCTTCATTTCACTAGGGAGTCTTTGCACTCACCAAAGTCCCTCATGCTTTCTTGGTCCGTGTCATCCAGGAAAAAATAGCCCTGCTTGACGGCCCGGTGGACCTCGAAGCAAAGACCCAGGCATGCGTCCTCCACCAGGTCAGACAGGATGTCCTGAGCTAGGCCCTGGCAGGGAAGGGCAGGGGAAACAGAGACACAAGTCAGTCCACTGTGTCTGTCTGTCTGTATCCTGCAGTGAGTCTGCAGCACTAATGTGAACCACTACCACACTGTGGCTTTGCTCTACTGTACCTCCAGCTTGCTGTTGTCCAGGCTGGACATTGAAACCTCCTCCATTTTCATTTGCCAGAACTACCAGATGAGCCGACACTGCTGTGGTCATGCTGTAGCGCAGCAAGCATTGGCCAAAACAGGGCTGCAGCAGGAGGGAAAACACAGTTAGCAGTCACAATAAACCCTGCTCAACCAATAAATCAGTGCATGGTGATCATTTGACGGCTTGAATATAATGCAATGACTTACAACTGCACGTTGAACACTGCCAGGGACTTACTTCCCACGTTTATAACCTACGAATAAAACAACACGAGATAGCGTTGGTGGCTGTAGAAAAAGCTCAGTAAACACACTCAGTGAGCTTCATTTTCAAACGCAACACCCTGCAGGTCCGAGCACTGCTGTCTAATGAAGGTAGCTTAGCCAAAACGTTGCTGAGGAAAACAAAGAGTGAGGCTATGAATAGGCTGGAGAGGAACTGAACATGCCAAGAGGTTAACGTTACAAGAGGCGGTATCCTCCAGGTCAGCAGCGGCTACAGCTACGAGCTAAACGTCTCATATGTATCAGACTTGGCTGAGTGGATAGAAACACAGTGGATACAGTGGATATGTAGCACGCTTGGAAGTGACTGAACGGTTCTGCTGTTGAAGAATTACATTTTGACCACAGCGAGGCTCGTCCCCGAAGCCAACACCGCTGCTGCACTGCGGCTGTTCTCCGCTCAACTCCCCGAACAAACCCCGAAAGATTTTAAACGACGCTCATATGGCAACATAGAAAGACTATCAACGAGGAAAACCGCAATCACAGCCACTCAAATTCGCTAATTGTGTTTATTTACCTATTTCGGCAGGCATCCATCTTTACATCACAGAGATCAGACAGTAGCAATCGATCGCTGCACGACTTTCCACCGGGCGCTTCCTTTGCAGCAGTGCCGGGGCTTTTCTCAGCCAGCTCCGGTGTGGGTGTATTTATCATCCCGGCCAGCATGTGACTGCATGCTATACAGGGGTTAGATGTGCCTTTTGTTCGGCTTTGTAGGAGTTATTATTAACTATGGCTGTCCACATCGGATTTTTAATGCACGACTATCGTGGGCAAAATAACGATAACTTTATTCTCAGGATAAAAAAAAGAAAATGGAATTTTAAAAAAAAGTAGGTGGCTGATGTTATTACTATCATTAGTAATATAATAATAATCACAAAACTTTTGTTAAACTCTGTAGGAGTAATTGTAAGCTATGGCTGTCGATATTGGTTGACATTCAATGCACGAATGTCACTCAAAAGAAATCACGATAACAATGGCATATTAACAGAATATCAAAAGAAAAAATGCTAATAATAGTAATACATACAATAAAAATACCATCGCCTTTACCAACACACTTTGTGTGTTATTGTGAGTTTTGGGGTAATCTCACCTTAATTTTACTACAGTTTACAAAAAAATAAAATAAAAAACAATTACACTTGAAGAGTGGAAACCAGATGGGCTTCTTACATCTACCATTATTTTTAGTCTTTTGTCTAAAAAAATGTTGTTGCAGAAATACCCACAGCAATCAGTATATAGTTCCACTTTTTGAAAACAGATGTATATAATAACTTTATTTTCAAATTATGATTATTAAATGTATAAAGATTTCACCAGTAAGGAATCAAACGAGGACATTTTTAGATATCAACTAGGGTTGTCGGTAAGAATTGCAAATTGTGACTAGATGTAGTATGTATGTATTTTTGGCATACTGCTTTCGATATATTTTACAGTGGGCAGCCAATGTAGGTGTTCAGTAAGGATTGTAGGTGCTAGGATGTGTGAATCCCCAGTGCAAACAGTGTGAGCATTTGAGGAATTAAGGATTATTATTCATGTTTGCATAATAAATAAAATATTGTGCACGCTGTTTTTCATTACTGTTTAACAACTTCTGCAGCCCATTGTATATTACGGTAATATAAGAATTGGAATAAAGAAAAGACAAATACTTATAAACCATGGTCATTTTTCACCATATTCTTGTTTGTATTTTATCATTTTAACTAAATACCTCAAGATTGATAATCCTAATGTAACATGTTTACTAGAAAAATCAAATTTATGGGGGATTGATGGACAACATATGTAGCAGATTTGAAACAAAAAACAAAAACAAACCCCAAAGCTTTACAGGTTTTTATTGTTTTTGTTTTAACATTTAGCAATAAAATCAAAACAAGAACACTTGGCTGTCCCATAATAT
>JAOWBC010000617.1:10000034-10011114 GCA_028566105.1 Hypoplectrus providencianus
ATTGGTGTCAAAGCAGAAAAAAAGCTAACCATAATCAATGAACCTTAGTTGATTGGTCTTTTGGGAGGTAGGTTTTATTATTTATAGAGAGATTACACAGAGGCAGCAACATAACACATGATGAAGACATAACAACTCACAACAATTCATAATTTATTTTCTCTCTCTCTTTTTCTCTCTCGTGATACAGTGGTGTTGCTCTCCAGTGTTATCAGTTTGATCATACCCAGCTTCAGTGGTGTGTAAAGGGCTAGCCAATAAAAAAAACTGTTAAAATTCTTCAGGAATGTTTGACCATAACAGGCTTTTAAATATACATATATATTTTTGTCATGTTTTTTCTCAAGGTATTAACTTTGTCCATATCAACACTACAGAGATAGAATTCATGTCTGTATTTTCACACACAAAAAAACCCCACTCAAAACATGTTTGTCCTCATAGGTGGATGAAACATTCATTTGAGCCACATATAAAATTGTTATAGTTCTGTTAAATAAAAGTATTGCTGGCATGATAGCTGTCATAAAAACATCTACAATGGCATCTGGGATTCACAGTATACATCCTGCCCCGGCTCCTCCTCAAAGGTCACTTTGGCGTCATCAGCATCCAACTGCAAACATAACAGACACAGAAATGTTTGTGCTCAAAAGCCTTTACATCTGAGATCATTCAATCAAATTAAAGGAGGGATGCACTTACACATTTCATTTCCAGTTCAGTGAAGAGACGGCCGGTCATAACCATGCGCAGAGGGATGGTGAGGATGAGTATGAAGGGAAGTGCGAGGGATACTGGACTGGATTTAACAATCCACAAAATTGCAAGGCACACAATCTGGATGGCCGTGAAGAAGTGCATTCGTCCTGTGCTCACCTGCAGCAGAAATGACAGATTAGACTTGACTGTACACGCAGATACTTTTGCCCTTCTGGTGTGATTAAGAGGCTCTAATAGTGACCAATACATGTGACATAATATCATATAGTTTGGATTTTGTAACAGCACAAAGCTAAACAATATACTACTGATGGGGATTTAACTTAAGAATTTACCCCACTAAAAAATGATTAAGATTAAACATAATTTATATATAGACTATATTTAACATTATTACCCCTTTCTGATGGGTAAATTATTTTTTTTTCAATGCTGTTCAAAGTCACCAGACTTCCCTAACAAAATTCACAATTTTAATCTGCAGATAACATGTGATAACACATAAATTGTTGGTCTACTGCTGCCTCAATAGCTCAGTTAGTTTGTTTATTTTGTGTCTTTGGTGCTTGCCAGGGTTAGTTTGATTTTGGTAAAGTCACATTATACCTAAAACAAATGAATCACTCAAGACAGCAGTAGACCAGCAAAACAGGTGTTCTGCAAGGTAAAATAACTGCTTTTGTCAATGGAGTCTGGTGGCTTTGAAGACAGCAGAGATATATATAATAGCTACACTTTCTTTTAAGAAATACCTGCCTGACAGCAAGGTACATTGGTGATATGTTCCTCATACAGCATGCAGTTATTAGCACACTGAAATTGCTTCTGATCTGTTGTAAATACTCCCAGCTTGTTTCTCCAAACTGGAGACATACTAGCCACAGTGTATTGTAGATCATACACTGACTATAGTTAACTCATTCAAGCATGCTTCAAAGAAATCTGAGACATCCTGTTAACACGTTTGCACAAATACTGGTGTATAAGGTGCATTTCTGCTTAAAAATGCTCCAAAATGGACAAGACATTATTTAGCAGCACATAACATGTCCTTTCCAAAGCTCTTACTCTCGTGGCGTAGGGTTCATCAGGGTGGTATTTCTTCGGGATGAGGAGAAGGAGCATACGGTCCCACAGCTGGATGCCATTGAGCGACGTAACTCCCATGTAAAGGAAGATCCCAAACAAGGCCGACATTGGAATCAACTTAAGGATCGGCTCCATCAAAATTGACAGACCTTGATAGAAATTCAGATAAAAGATGTTGATGTGTTTTACTGACAGACCTTCGGCAAAGTTCATAGAAAAGAAACAAGGATAATAAGACAACACCTACCAACTAACAGCGCCACCAGAATACCACTGACCCTCTGCTCCATCACCTTCTCAATCACAGGTTTTGATCCTTTGCTCATGACGGTGAGGGCGTTGGCGTGGGTCACAGATCGCACTGTGGCTGCGCTGAGCCACGGCACGCCAAATATCGCACTGAGTCCACCCATGCCGACTAAAACCAACAGGTCAAAGTGGAACCCAGAGCCTTTGGCCATCTTCCTCTCAGGCTTACTGACAATCAGACTGTTGGGGGTGGAATGTAAGAGGTTTTTTGTTCAAGAAAGGACATTAAATGAGTCCTGAAATTGATAATTTGACAATTTTCTACTCACGTTGTGATCTGAGACTCTAGAAAGATGAGAATGAAGACGAGCAAGGCCGGGACACAGCATGCAAACATCACCCACACAGGGAAAGTCTTGTGCTCTCCGAAGGGGTTGATGAGCCAGCCTCTTTTGGCTGGGTTGGACACCATCAGACCTTTGGGAACAACTAGTTTCTGTAAAGACAAAGTCATCAGTTTTTATTGGGTTGGTGTGAGTTGCCTAATGTTGTATGAAACTAGATGGAACTTTGATTTTTTTTTGCTCAAAGTGCTTAAAAAATACATAAGAAAAACTCAACAGCAATATCTCTTTTCATGAATCATGACCTGGATTCTTAAGAAAGTCCAGAGACCTTGTTTTGACCAGATTCACCAAGAACTTATTAACTTTCTAACATAGTTCTGATGTTAAACTCCCCATTACAAAATTTGGGCATAAAATAAATGATGATAAAAGCACTGACGGGGTTTTGGGGTGAACCATCCCTATAATATGCTTCTCAATCTGGAGATATTTTATCCAAATCAATAACACATAATTGATTCTTAGTTGCCAACCTGAGTATAGGTGTCATTGATGTTGTAGTCCACAACAATCATGAGGAAAATGGCAATAGGCACACCGAAGTCTCCAAGCAAACGTCTGACCTGGAAAGGACAGATCAGATCTGAAGTAAACAGCTGATAACACAAACCTATTACCTATTAACCTATTAATTTATATATCTTTTCTGAAAATACCTGGTGACCCAACTCACCTTTCCAGGAAGAAAAGTGCCGTTCTTGAACTGGCGCAGGAAGTAAGCAATGAAGAAGCAGCCCAACATGAGGCACATGGAGAGCAGGGCTGTGTTGGGGTAAGGTAACTTAATGGTGCTGACTGTAACAGTCGTGTTGCCGGTACCGTTGTCATATATGACTGTCTCTACCACCTTAGGGTGCCAGGGATTTTCTAGAGTATCATTCAGATGGTCATAATTCAGAATGAGCGGATGAGCCTTAAAAATCTAAAAGGAGCAGATAGAGAAACGTTAGATCTGACCAGACAAACAGCAGCACAGTCACACAACTTTAATGTCTAATGAAATGTTTTCAATAGATGGAGATGGTTTACCCTCCCGAGCTTGGCAAAGGTTTCATAGATGAAGATGAGGGAAATGAGGATGGAGAAGATTTCTTGGGTGAAGCGGGAGATGAAACGCACCAGGAAACTGCCCTCAAAGGCCACAATGACGACCACAATGATGACCAGCCACACTCCAACCCACACTCTGCCCACTATGTACTCAATATCCTGGGACTTGCAGAACTGAATGATGGAAAATGGGGATGAGTTAAAGTCTGGCAAAAGATACGAAGAAATAATGTTGTTTTACAAAAATTTAGTATGGATGGTTAGGTTACTAAAACTGTCTACATGGCACAGACCCCAATTATCTAGAGAAACAAAAAGATTACAGAGACACATTATCTTCAAAAAGGGTCAAACAATTGCAAATAAGGCAAAAAACAAACACAAAGACACAAAATGACAGAACAGAAACATAAAAACCCTGGGACCTTTCCACCCATGGAAGTATGTTATAGAAATCTTCCACTATATTTATCTACAGCGGGGTCATATCATTAAGAAAAGACTCTATAGTTCATGTGTTGGAACGTACAGCAAAGAAGGCTTCCTCAAACACCAACAGAGGACCAGAAAAGCCAATGACCAGGACGGGCTGAGCAGCAACGAAGCAGAAGATGATCCCCTGAATGCTGGTGGAGATGAGAAGCTCGGAGACGCCCATCATGTTTTCCACCTTATCAGCTGTAGTGGCAAAGAAGAAAGCAAAGTATTATTAAAGCATGCAACAGAAATATAAAAAGATCAGACATGCACACATACCCAGCAGTCCTCCGAAGGTGATAGCGGGAGAAAGAGCGGCGAAATAGATGAAGATGACGGCAGCCAGGACCTGTGCGTTAAGAGCGTCTGTGATGTCACTCTTGTAGTACTGGTAACGCCTCTTTATGTCTCGAATCATCCCGCCAAATGGGCGGCCAGTGCGGACCAGGGGGTCTTCAGGTGGGGGACCAGTAGAGATGGAAACTGGGGGAAACAATTTCCATTTAATTTCTGTGAATATAAGCTAAATAATGACAGATTGTTTGTTTCGGGTGTGTATCGACAGTTTTCACCTCTGCGAGGTTTGGAGTCCAGACGAGGCGCAGCATCAGAAGACCTTGACCTGTCCTGCAGTAGTTTCTTCTGAAAGCTAATGATGGAGCTGAGCATCGATTCGTTCTGGATCTCTGTGGGCGGGATGACAATGCTGCAGTCCATGAAGTCGGCCACGGCGTCCGTCAGCTCACGGGCACTCTTTGCCTGAAACGCGGCCTGATTGAACACCTGGGAAGGAGAAAGTGAAGTGGATAACAAAGCCTGCAGTTCATATAATCAATAACTAGATGCAGACTTTTCTGTGTTCCATTTTTCAGTCTGACAGGCAGCCATCACTGTGTAGGTGCAATATTTACTGACAAGTCACAGCAAACCAGATATATGCAACATTCTTATAATAGTTTCATTCAACACTCTAATACACACCACTTGATATCTGTCAGACTGCAAATCTGTGCACAGTTGTGACTGTATCAGTGATGCGATTGTATTATACTTCATGCCTATATTTTTTCACTTTTAAATTTGTACTGTTTAACCTCTAAAAATATTTATTTTTTAATTGTACCTTATTCTATTCTTTGTAAACATATGTGAATTCCTAATACAATACATCATCTGAGGCAGATCAAGTGCAATGTTGTTAAGCTCGCATTGTGACAATAAAACTCTTGAAAGACAAAAGATGTAATGTAATGTTCTTATGATTTCTTTGAAGTTTTATTCGTAATTATAAAGACAGTGTAGTCAGACATATTATTTAGGCAGTAGGTATTATCTATCATATATATGTGTGTAACATAGGCATGCATCAACACATTTATTTTCTTTACTTTCTTTTTTGGTTTTATCATGCACAAATGAAGTGTGTTCTGTTTTCACATATAATTTTCTTCATCTATTTAAATGTATATATTTTAATGTGTTATACTAGAAGCTCTCTTTATATATTTATTATAACTGGCTCTTTATGAGAATATTTGCATTGACCAAGTTTTGCTGTACATGTGCAATCCCAATAAATATATTTTATTCTGTTCTAAAACTGTTATTTAGGTCTGTCAAAATTATCAGCTAACTTACTTTATCAGCCATTAGTGCTGCCATCGCGCGGCCCGTCTCCCGGTAGTCCATATCAGTCTTGTTTGGTCCAACGAGAGCAAAGACAAAGCGTACGGGCTGCGGGGCCTCCAACGCAGAGTCGAGCACCGACGCTTCCTTCAGACGCACAAACACGACAGTAGGCTTTTCCAGAAAGTCCAAGGCTCCTGATTTAAGGAGATGGAAGATGTTTTTCTTCATGCAAACACACATTCTGCACTCCAGATCCTAATAAAAACAATGCAAACACTGGCTTACCTACAAGCACCATGGAGGCCTCAACGCGGTCAGATTCATCCTTCTGAATGGACACAGAATGAGAACATCAGGCTTTTCCATCCATCCTTATGCCTCAATATTCTTTATAAATTAAAAAACTGTGAATTGCATTTTTTTCCCCTATAAAATGAAATTATAATCTGATCACCACAGCTGTTTTAAAATACTTACTCTTCATGTGAAGACCTTATAACTGAATAAGATCCACTTTGCACATACATTAAAAAATGCAGAATTTTAAAAGATCAATAATCCAAATAAAATCTGAATGTATGCATTTAAAAGAAGCAGGATGCTCCTGTAGTTTCTCCTTTGCATGTCTGATGCCACGTTCACTTTTAAAGTCACTGTCAGCATCTCATCATTGTCCTGATCCGATCACTTTATCACTAATGACACATTCACAGGGATGATCTCATCAGTGGGGGAGCTCACCCTCTCCTGGACTGAAAACTTCTGCAGGTCCCCCCCGTCAGCCAGAGTTTGGCGCTCTGGGTCGTCTGATTGGCTGGAGGGAGAAAACGGCACGTGTCATTGGCTGTTTTTGTGTGAGACTGAGCGGCTGCGATGACAGACACTTAAATTAGTTGCTTGTAAAGAAGAAAAGGAGTCTGTGCAAACTTTCACCTCAGCAATCACTCAACAGAAGACAGGATTACACAGGCAGGTTATGTTACCTTTGGACGGAGCCAGGCTAGCGGTTTCCCACTGTTTCCAGTCTTTATGCTAAGCTAAGCTAATCAACTGCACCTTCATATTTACTGGACAAACATGTAGTGAATCTTCTCATCAAAAATGCTCTTGAGATTATTTCCGGTTTATTATATAATATCCTAAAATCTGTCCATGTTTAGTCATTGAAAATAAATCATTTAAATTTATATGATAAATAACTGAATAAATGCAACACACAGGTACCTAAATTGATTCCCCTCCTGGAAGTGCTAAATGTTGTGTTTGCTGTTTAATTTTTTTTTTGCCATAAAAGGCACTTTTTAACAGTATTTTGAAAGGTGTTAAATAAACACTTTTATTGTTATTGTAGGAAAGAAATCTGGGACATCACATACAGGTATATTCAGATGGAAGGTAAAGTGAAAAATACTGCGTTTTCAACATTAAAGCATGTAAACATGTTGTATAAGAAACCCAAAATCCAAGCATAACCCTGAAACTGAGCATATTATGAAGTAGCGGAAAGTAACTAAGTACTTTTACTCTACTAATGTACATTTTGATGCTGGTACTTTGGTCCTTTTACTTAAGTAAGTTTTGAATGCCAGACTTTTACTTGTAGTGGAGTAATTTCACAGTTTAGTCTTAATACTCTTATTGAATCTTATCTTATTAGAGATCTGAATACTACTTCCACCACCTGCAATATGTCCCCTTTAAAATCAAATTCAAATGGACTTGGGTAAATTTAATCTGATTACACATGTGTTGACTTCTTGGTTTAATGAGCAACACAGTGACAGTAAACCCTTTCAGAGGTAACTGCAGAACACGTTGGTCACCTTTAATAAAGTCTTGAGCAGGCAGGAACAGTGGTTTGGTGGCCAGAGACACTGTTTCATAATTACAGGCTTTACCTCCACAATAGCTACGTGTTGTGTTCAGCTTTCTCTGAGCAGGATACTGGATCAGCATCATAAATGTAGGTCATTTATGTTTGAGTCACTGTTGGGTGATGTCTTAGCAGTATACCTGCGGTCTTGAAGCAGAGATTTCAGCACTCCCTCCCGGTCCCCGGGCCTGATCTCCTTCTTGTTAACCATCTCGTTGACCATCTTCTCCGCGATGCTCGCCAGTGTCCGCTCTTCACAGTCAAAAATTGTCACACCTTGGCAAAGGAGCATGTTGGTTAATAATCATATGGTGAAGAGGAGGGCAGCATGGCTGTGGTTCAAGGGAAGGTTCAGACAAAATGAGAGAAACGCCAGTGCCACTTTAAAGGTTTTATTTAGGCTCTTCCAGGGTGAAACATACAGCAGGGAAGCAGGCGAGTGAATCTGTTTGTGTTTTCTTAATCAGGGAGCAAGTAGGCAACAAGGGATACTACAAAAAGTTCAGCTAGAAGTAACTATGTCAGATGACAATGGGTAGTTTAATCAATAATAATGCAACACTTAGCAAACGCAGTAGTTATTGAATAAGTTTCGTAATATTCTTATCTGAAAAGAAAAAGTTATGTATTATATTACCCTCTTAAACCAGTGACATAAAAGTACAATGTAGCTTTAAATTGAATTATACTCAAGAAAATTAACACAAGTTACTTGAAAATAACTGTATAAAGTGCTCATGTTTTCACTGGTTGACATCTGACCTGTGTTCATGGTGCGTCGGAGCTGGATAAGGCTCTTGAAGGTGAGGTAGGTGATGCTGGAGGACGCCCACACCCCGGCCTCGGGGTCGTAGCTCTCCTCGTAGCCCGCCCATCGGCCTGTCTCCTGCCAGTACGTCTGCTGCTTCGGGTCCTTCATTTCCTCCTCCAGGTTCTCGTCCCTCTGAAGGCACAGAGACAGACAGTGGTGAACACGGGCTGGTAAGGACATGAATGTGGTACAAAACATGCTTGTGAGACAGAGAGTGAAAATCTGGACGGGGCAGGTGGATGAATTAAAGTTGCGCCTCCCACAATTACAGCTAAACATGTGGTGAACAACTGTGGGCTAACTGGCCACTTCCTACTCATCTGTGTGTTTCTCTGTGAGGGATTTTGTCTCTATCCAACCTGAAAATAGACAAAATGACAACAAGCTTGTATGCCAAGTAAATGTAGGTTATTTAAAGGTAAAGGGGTGGCTCACATTAATAAAAATTCTGCCTTAAAGCAACATGCCCATATGTACAAAGAAGAGGCTTTTTGGTTGCTGATTTTTTTCTGTTTAACTGAAGAAGCAACTACCTGGTATAAAAGTGAAGCCAATACAAAACTGACTTAAACCTGCATTTTTTTTTTCAATAGCCAGCAGGGGGCACCTCCACTAGTTGCAAAAAGAAGTCAGATATCTGTATAGAAGAGACAACGACAAAATGAGGCACCAAGCCAGAAAAAATAATATTTATTGAGTTACTGGAATAAATGTAAAGTTGTAATGAATTATAAAAAATCAAGGGACAAAGTAGTAAAAATGGTAAAGAGCAGTAAAAAACAAGAAGTGAGTTTTAGATGTCAGCTTGCCTGTTTCTGTGTATTTGATTTTCAAATTTATTTCAGGTTTATTTAGGTTAATCTCTGTTCAGGGGAAACTTCATCAGAGAAAGAAAATTCACCCTTCTGATTGTACCTCACTCACTGTTCCCAGGGTGACTTTGAGCCGGTTTAAAAAGGTTACAGTCAGGGTGACGAAAGCAGAGGCGATATCATTGTGTGTGCCTCATTACGGCCCCTAAGAGAGATACGCTCTCTTCAGAGCAGGATCAGATAAAAGCACGTTCATGCTTCACTGCATCATAAAAACACTGATGATATTTTGGGTGTTGTTTTCCACCCCAGCAGCCTGGAGTTTCACACCAGGATCCTTTCTATCCTGTCCTTGGCAGCACTGGTGTGGATAAGTATCGGGATAATGTGGAAAGGTGAAAGTGACACCTCTGTGCATATATAAACGTAAACATGTTGGCTGTCACAGAGCGGCGGGCTCCGGCTCTGGGCCACTGCACGTTTCCGGTGTGGACGATAATGATGGCTCGCCCTGGACATGTTTGGACTGTCAATACATGTCGTGTGCCTGGAGTTCGGATACAGTGTGTGTGTGCGTGTGTGTATGTGTGTGTTTGTGCGTGTGTGCTTGTCCCTTACCTGACTCTCTGCACTGGGTTTGCTTTGGTGCTCCAGGCAGCTGGAACAAACACAATACACATTTTATTCAATATTACACAAATAATATATGTTCCCAATATATCTGTGTAATTTGGTGGGTTTTGGCAATCAAAAATGATGTGGTTCAACTTAAATATGCTTGTTAAAAGTTTTACCAGACAGTTGTATAGACCTAAATGAATGATTGAGTAAAATTAATGTTTAAATTTACAATACAGACTTGGGAAATAAGTGATTGACAGAGTTGCTGGTGACCTCTGAGTCTAATGTAAGATATCTCCACAGTTTCCATTTTATGTCAGATCAGACCAGAGCGCAGAAGTTGTCTGTGACAACAACATGATTTATTTCCAAAACACAGCTGAGCAAAGGGTGGAAGATTCAGATTAGCCTGACTAGACGCCATCTACAGCGCATGCACGTATGCATGTGGGTGTGCGTGCACATGCAAATCAACAAGTAAAAATGTGCACGTTCTGAAATACACAGTGAATAAATGTGCACAACGTATACATATTATATGCAGACTCCCTCAGGTGCAGAGGTGTCTCTAAATATATATTTTAGTATGTGCCTCAGGTGGCATTGAGATGAAAGTATGTAAATGTATTGGTTTTGTTTTGCAGACAAATATGCATCTAACACACATCAAGAAAAAATACATATTTAAAGATGTTTTAATGTGTGAAATTGTCAATATACATGTGGGAAAGAAATAATTAATTTCAGTTATCTGCAAATTAAGACTTTTTCCACCCACTGCATAATAAATATTTATTTCTTAGCAGATTACTGAAAATTCAACGATATAAACTGATGTTAAGATTAAGCAATTTTTTTGCTCAATGAGTTGTAATTTAATATCATATCAGTATCAATAGCATTTCCACACTTTTTTTAAGGATTGTTACATTTTCCCCTCAGCTGTCACATTTTCAAGAAGTTAAATCTGCTGACTTCCATGCCGTCTCTTCCATTACTTAAAACTAAACAGACAATCCTGAAATAATCTTTGCAGATCATCCTCCTGCAGCACTGATCATTAGATAATAAACAGTTCCTATATCTTTCATGCATTATTGCATAATTGTCATTCAAAACTCCAGCAGAAAGAGTGACACTTACCTCCTGCAGGCACTCAGCAGTGACAAGTGACTGACCCCAGAATGACAAAAAAGCGTGACTTTATAAACACCACCTCTTTAAAACTACTGCTGTGTGTGTGTGCTGCCTGATAATGGGTGGTACTAACACACACACACACACACACACACACACACACACACACACACACACACACACACACACACACACACACACA
>JAOWBC010000617.1:10030925-10049550 GCA_028566105.1 Hypoplectrus providencianus
GTGCGTTCATCTCCTTCAGCCTGTCCCTCAGCTCCCACGCCTCCTCGGAGTCGGGCTCTGACTGGAGGAAGTCTGCAGGCTAGCGTTATTAATGTATTGACTTGCATTATTGATGCATGGCATTATGATAATGGCTCTGAGAGCACTCGTGGGAGGGGAGGGGGGGTCTGAGTGTGTATGTCTGCTTAAAGAGAGGGACGGGGATGCGGTATAATGGGACGAGGGGGAGGGAGTAATTGTGTATGACTGGACTGACCGCGAGTTTGTCCAGCTCCTTAAAGACACAATTAAAGAAAAATGTAAAGGACGCCACCAGTTTCGGACATCTCAAATAACACAGTCTTGGCTTTCTTGCTATCTTCTGTCTCAGCTTCTATCTGTCCTCATCTCTGTTTTAATCTCTGCATCAGTGTTCCCCTCGGTTGGTGGGCTCGTGACGCAGAGCCAAAACCTGATATGCTATGAGAGACAACCTCCCCCGCTGTCTCCTACCACACACACAGTTCCCCAAATTCTCTTGAACCAGCTCCTTAAATATCTGTGTCATCTAGGACAATAAGTTGAACATTTTTAGATTTTGGACAGCTGATTTGGCAAAAAAGAGCAAATTGAAGACATATAATTGAATCAATAATTAAAATATTTGTTAAAATTAGGTGAAGGAGAGAAAGGATCTGGAAATGTGAGATCGGGAACACAAAGTTATAGTAAAACCTTCTAATGAGGTGCCAAGGCCGTCTTTATCTGTACTGTTGACTTTAGTTTCCAACCTAATATTGAGATCATTGTCAGTGTATCTACAGATTACTTTCTCAATTATTAAACAAAGTTTTGTTCTATTCAATTGAAGCTGTGAAAAGTCACTCTCATTCACTTAATAGCTAAAAGATTTACATTAATAATTATTTAAAACAAAAACAGCAGACATTCTAACAAGTTGAGACTAGAGAATATATGGCAAAGTTTGATAATAAATCATAACAATAAGGATTTTTTTGTAAATTAACTGAGTGATTAGGCAACTAATTGTTTTGGATCTCCTTCATCTCAGTCAATGCAAACTAAGTAAAAGTCTTGAACAGAATATATTTGTCAAAAGTTAAAACGTGATGCATAGTAGAGATTTTCAGGTCATACTTTCACAGTCTATTCCCACAACTCCCTATCGCGCTTATCTTTCTCACACACACACACACACACACACACACACACACACACACACAGCTCTTACAAATAGGTCTGTTGCATAATTTAGTGTGTTTCCCAGTTCTCTATCCAGCCGAAATACAATTCTATAAAACATGCAATATTGATTGCGTCCTCTGCAGACATATCTGTCAGGTATTCAAACCTTTATGTAACATTTGTGATGTATGTGATGCATGTAAGTTTATCATCTAAAAAACAAATCTTGAAAGAAATGTTTCTGCTCTAATTTTCTCATCCAAATGACCTCTGTGAAGCTACATATTCCTCAGAGGGCTTCCGGCAGATATTAAGTCTATGTCCGTTATCTTTGCTATCCTTTCAGGTGAAACTTTCTCAGAAAACTTCAGTCACACAGAGAGATGCCAGACCTGCACCGTATGCACAGGTCTGCTTCGCATGAAGGCGCCATGCACGGACTCCAACGACGCCACCTGTGTGTGCAACTACAGCTACTATATGAACGAAATCTCTCAGCGGTGTGAGCCCTGCACTAAGTGTCCCGAGGGCCAGGGCATGCTGCTCAGCTGTGAGTTCGACCATGACACGGTGTGTGAGGAGTGCACCGGGGAGACCTACTCGGACCAGGAGAGTTCTCGGGAGCCCTGCATCCCCTGCGCCACCTGTGACGAGGGAGAAGAGTTACAGCCCTGCACCTCCCTCACCGATACAGTTTGCCAGGGTAAGACGATTAGCTCAGACATGCTAAAAGAGAATGTAGCAAATGAAGGCCCTGGTGTACTCCAAAGCAGAGTTAAGAGTAAACTGGGTCTCTGTTCTGTGGACATATTCACACACATGTAAATAGCCTGTGCATTTCAATTTCAGGCTATATGCAAACCTTTGCAGGGGAAGCATATAATAAAGCTAAAAGAAAAAGTTGTTTGATGTTTGGGGAAAAAGGATGAGAAGATGAAGAAATTTTGCACTTTGGGCGATCTGGTCTTTTAATAAAAGGCCATTAATTTTAATATTTTGAACACTAACAACACTAAACTTCCTACAAAGAGAATAAAGTATTTATGAGAAAGTTTCACTCTGAGAAAAATAAGAAGGAAAGTCCCTAAAAAAGGATTTATTCTTGTAACAAGACACTTAATTCACTTGTTCGGACATTTATTATTTATATTTCAGCTATTTAATAAATGGCTTTGGGATGACCCTATCTAAACACTGGGCGAGTTTACGATGAACTTGTGTGCAGGGCCAGTAAAGTTGAATGATGGAGTGCATCGCCTGGAGTCATGATGGACTGAATGGAATCTATGTGAGCACATACTCGCTGTCCAGCGCCGTACAGACAGAACGAAGCGCTGGCCATTCACATTGTTGTCCACATAATCAGATCATCTCAGTGCAGAACTATAGAGATAGTTGGCTCATCGACCTAAATGCCACACCAAAGCTTGTCTCATTGTCTTCACTGGCTCATCCCATCCACAGATACAAAGACTACTCTCTTTCTATGTCGAGGGTTTAGAAGGAGGTCATATCTCTGAACGGAGCTCTGAATTTCTTTTATATCATCGCACCCTGTGGGTATCACCCTCCAAATCACAAATTCCTTATGGCTGCAGTCACTGCTCATTCCAATGACCTGATGCCTCACAGATTAAATCAACGCTTTTGTGAAATGACAATACAAGGAGTCTGTTGATCAGCCAAGCAGTCTTTGGGGCAGCGGTTTGAAGGATGCTGTTATCACAGTGGTGAAGACAGAGAGCTTCTCAGGCTAAAGGAGGTCCTTTGTGCCTCTCCCATGATCCCGTTTGGCCTGTGAGGACTTTTGGTTTACCCCATGGGGCTACTTGAAGTAGCTCATAATGGCTAAAACAGTCATTGTAGATTTGTCCTTCATATATTTTTTGTGACCATTTCTTCCTGTTTGGGGAAATTTTATGCTTTGTTTAGCTTGAGCTGTTAACGCCCTATGGGTTATTGGGGTGCAAGAAAATATCAGTTCACTTTAATATGGTAATATGTTTATGATACTGTATTAATTTTTAATTGATGGTTTACATGCAAAGATTCATTGAATAGGCTGATGACATGAAAAATGATTTTGGATATCACAAAACTGTGATTGGGGAAATGCAGATCTGTAGCTGCCAGTCATGGGGCAAAGTTAGTTGTTGGTTTTCAGTAAATAGGAAGTTTTCTGTATGTTATACCTCAGTGTCTCTCAATACAGACAATTAGCTGTGAGTGGGAAGCTGTCCAACGATGTAGCCGAGAAATGGAAATAATTTGTTTGGATGTCCAGGAAGAGTAGTTAATGCAACAAATAAGATTAATAAATCGCAGTGTCTGCCCAGCTTTTTTTTTTTTTAAAACCATGAAATTGACCTCAAACAGAAATGGTTATTTGATAAGCAGAAGTGGACACAACATGTATTGATGTTTTTCTACCGCTGCTGTTAAATCCATCTTCCATTGAGGATGATGCGTTAATGCAGCTTGATTCAACTTGTGGTTTGAAAGAGAAGTGTGGTGCACGGAGAGATGATTCATCCAAGATCAAGATATCAGGGGCCAGAGCTCCAGTCCTAAAACATCCTTTAGATAACCAACACAGTATACTACATGATGAATGTGAATTTGCCGTGATTCCAGGCACACAGCTCGTTGTGCATGGGCTTCATCATCATATGTTATTCCTCGCTATAACCCAATCATGTGCTCTTTATTTCTAATGTAATCATTTTACCGAAGCACTAGCGTTATCAGCACTTACAAATCTGTTGTGCTGCCAGACGTCCATATCCATTAGTGTTGTGGAGTCAGGCGACATGGGCCTCAAGGCTAAACGCAGTCCGGAGGGTGGAGGGAGCGATAGGAGAAGGCCACTGCCCCGAAAAGACAAGTCATAACTTGAGACACTGGAGACATAATTTAACCGAAAGTGGAGGGACTAGAACATCACCTTGACTGGACTGTAGGTTATATTTAGGGAGAAAACTAGATTTACAGCTATTAACTTTGGGATTAGTGAATTTTCCCCCTTTAGCGGATACAAACTCAGCTGCGATTTGGGGTGAAAATCCAATTTCCCCCCACACTTCCAAAGGGATTAGTGGTTTGTTTTGAGTCTTACGAGAAAAATCTCCATCTCTCTGATGGTAAAACATGCTCATACCGACCAGACTTTGTTGCAGTAGACCCACCGAGTTGAAGGTCTGTAGGCAAGATGCTTATCTTAAGAAGTGTGATATGACTTCCACTCTTCTGCGGACCACAGAGCGAGGTCAGAGGTTGAAGGTCATGGGAGGCTTGTATGAGGAGGGGGTCTCTGTGGGAAGATCAGGCAGTATGAGTTTCCCCTGGGGATGTTCGGCTAACAACAAGGCATAATCCCCACAATCCTTTCAGGGGTCACAACAACAAGGAGACAAGTGAAGCTGATTAGTGCTCTCTCTATCTGACACTGACATTCACTGTTTTATCATGCTAAGACAAACCAATACTGAATGGATCAACTCTGTCCGCAAGAGAGGATGAATATAAATATATGCATTTTCTTTTAGGAAAATGTTACGTTAAGAAATGTTAACTAACACATCTGGAAATTATCGGTATGTTTCAGCACTTGCAGCTCTTAGTTAAGTTTTTTAAAAAAAGAAAACAAATTTTGTTTCATCTAGGATACAATAGGCAATTGATCAACATTTATTTAATGCTTTTGTTGAATAATTGTTTCTGATTGGTTCAACACCTACAGTTTGTGTACGTGTACGTGTTCTGTCAGGCTGTGATTTGTTTCTTACCATGAATGGGAAAACAATGTTGTAACTTCTTGGAGGCAGGAATGTAGAGATGGAGTGGTTTTCTTTGCAGGCCAGGATTGTGTACAAAACAGGTGTGTGATGATTGGTAACAGGATTGGTTACATGTAACGACCTTTAATCCTTGAGAGAGAGTATTTTGATATGCAGCATCAAATAGGAATGGTCAGCCAATGCCCCGTCATACCAAAGTTAAAGAAAGTTAAATGAATAATGCTTGAGCTTGATGGAGCGGTGCCTGCCTGTTCTTATCAGCCTGAGGTTTTGGCTGTAAGCCCTCAAGGCCAGTGAGAAACAGAGGTTCTCACTCTCTGACCCTGTTCCTCTTTGAGACTGAACCCTCTGTGCATATGTGGTATTTACCTATCACCCAAAGCCTGGGGTTTCTGCTCCTGTGGCAGCAGGGGCAACAGGTTGAGGATTGCAGCACTCATGCAATTATATTATTCATGCACATACACGCACAGAAAGGAAGTCTGAAAGATTGCTGAAATGTGAGTCACAAACCACACACACACACACACAGAAACACAAAGAGTCATATGGATGCAGACGGGCACCGATACTCCTTGAATCAATAAGATGACTTATTGAACATTACAGATTTGAGACAGCACATGGAGGGATGAAGGTCGAGTGGGTGTGGTTGAGAGGAAGCAAAACTGGGGGAGGGGAGAGTGATTGGACCAAGTGCATTTGGTTATTGAATTGATAAGTGTGTAGGTGGAGGGGGCGTTTCCTTCCTGAGTTTGGTTGACCTTAGCAATCGACAGGCTGCCCTCCAGAAATCAGGAGGCGTAATCTGCTAACTAGCCCCATGCAAAGCACTCAGAGCTAATGCAGTTCAACTAAACCAGACAGAAAGACAGATGCTGGGAATGAATGAGGCGGAGGGGCTTTCTCCACTTGATTTATATTAGAAGACTGGTGCATTCACTAAGCCTGGATGTTCCTGCATGCATATACACATACTACACTCCTGTTTATATTCACCTTATTTTTATGTAATTACTGTCTGGCACATATTTATATTACGTTATTCATGTCATTTTCATGAACCACTGACATCTACTTCTGTAATTTTTGTATAGTAAATATTGACAATAGTTTACTCGTCAAATTATTAATTTAACTCAATTACTAAGGCTTCTGATTCTGTCAGGTTAGGTGGCTATAATGACAGCCATCTCTGGCAGATTTAATCAGCTGTTGCTAGCAATCTAATTGGGATAATCTTTCTTCTATAAGTTGATTGAAAAGGCCATCTAAGACTTCTGATTCTGGGCTGGTTTAGTTGGCTGAAATGACAACCATCCCTTACAGATAGAACCAGTTGTGGCTAGTTGTCTAATCAAGTTTATGCTAGCTCTGTACAATGACTGAAAATATAATCAAAAATAATCTTTTGAACACTTTTTAATCTTTAGGCGCTTTAAACTTCTGCTCTTAAATGTTTTGTTTTGTTTTGCAAGCACAAAAAAACGCAACCCTCCATACTCTAAATAACAAGTCTTGCCTTTTCCTGAGACCCATGCGCACCACTTCAACATGTGGATATTTCAAGTGGAAAGTTATGTTTGCTATGATTGGCCTTCCACTGTCCGTGGGCGGGGCTTGGTGGTTGTTCCAGCAAGCGTCTGACAGACGGATAAAGAGAAAGACAAATGGGAAAATGATAAAGGGCGAAATGCCATCGACATTTCTGATTTCCTGCGTCCAAAGCATTACCACATCAATAGCCGTAAAGAATCGACCAACCCCAGTCTGACTAAACAATTCACAGCCTTTGTGTTGCACAGTCACTCATTGTGCGGCTATAGCTTGGTCTCCACACATCTACTGACTTATATCTCTGCTGACTTGGGCTCTATGGCCACAGCTGACCTTCTCTCCTTAACCCTTCTGCTCCCCGATCCAAACAGTACGGGCTTTGTAACGATGAAGGAAGTTTTAAAGTCGACTGTGTCTCTTTCTCCGCTGCCAAACAAGAATCGACGCCTTGTGGCAATGACTCAGCCTCCTGAAGTCGCCTGTCGCCCCCCGGGAATTTGCCCCTCGACATTCCAGGGGAACATTTTGGAGGTGATTTGGCATGAGCGGGCCAAGGGTGACCACAACACTGGTGCTTTCGCTCGTGCCGTTCATTCTTTTCCAAAAGCTCAGAGTCAAGGTTTGATCCCCATGAGGATTTACAGCATTGTTTCTCTGCCAAGAATTTCTCTCAGCGATACTAATCTTTTTTTTTTTTGTTGGCTCATGTGCTGCATTACTTCTGTTCTAGTGAAAGCTAGTTTTGTCTTTTAATGTGTCTCAACATCTTCTACTAAAAGTCCAGAGATTAGTATAGTGTAGAATGGCTGGCAAAAAAGTCGGTAAACGCACCATAAAGAGATTCTTTCTTTTTTTTTTTCCCTCATTCATGCTCATGCTAACAGGCCACTTGGAGCTTAAACTAAATAGCTGGTTGTATTATTTTCGCTATATACTTTATGAGGACGTTTTATGTCTTAAAATTAAAATCTTACCTTTGGTTTGGACATCATCACATGATTGAATATGCATAATCAGTGATTATCAGCCTCATAAATATGGGTACAAAGGGGAGAAACTTTCAGCACCTATACCACAAGAATTTAAAGGAAAATCTAAAGAAAACTTGACTGGCCATTTAATGCTCTAAAACCAGGCTTCAGTAGATAATATTAGGTGGAGCAGGCCATTTATTTGTCTGATAACAGTCGAAAAACATCAATAAAGAAACAAATAGAAAAAGGAAGAAACGGATCTGTCTGTATTGGTAAATCTGCTCCCCTGCATTTGAAACAAAAAGAAAGAATAAACACCAAAGTCATCAGAAGGCAACTGACGACCTGGAAGTGACCTTGTTATTAGAAATGGTTTATATATGATTAACATGATTATAAAGCGATAAGACAGAGCAATGGTAGCAATGGTACCAAATAATTAAACGAAAACATGGGAGGCATGGTGGTAACTGTATGAGGGACAATGAATGAGTAAAAAGAGCAGAAACAGGAAGGAGAATGGAGAGATGCAGAGGAGAAAGAGATGGAGAAAAGCCTGAAAGAGTGCAGAGAGAACAGATGCTGAGAATGAGGCCTGGTCGATAAAAGCGATGGAGTTACTCCTCTGCACTCTCAGGTTTCTCTGGTTGACCTCTACGAGTGCTGATCACATTCTGCCGCAGAACAGGCACACACACACACACACACACACACACAAAGACACACACACACACACACGTGTCCCCTGTTCAAATTCACAATCATGCGTGCACATTCAGGGGTGTGTTCGATGTGGAGCACGTGGGCAAGAAAATGAGATGGGTCACGTCAGGTAGGAGTAGAAACAGACGGCGGATGGAAAGAAATCACAAAAAGCCCTCAACAAAACATTGGCAACAGGATCGCTCGATAATCTTTATTTATCCCTTCAGTTGTGCTTGTTGTAACAACAGGAATAATTTAAATGTGTTCTTTATTGGTGAAGGCGTTCCAGGTTTTGTTGGGCAGGTCCTGGCAGCAGTCGCTCAGGTATAATGACATATTGTGAAAAAAAAA
The DNA here is from genome assembly GCA_028566105.1 of Hypoplectrus providencianus. NCBI lineage: Eukaryota > Metazoa > Chordata > Actinopteri > Perciformes > Serranidae > Hypoplectrus > Hypoplectrus providencianus. Next base: position 10,039,495 of record JAOWBC010000617.1, read on the forward strand.
ACAAGTCGCCCGTGTCAAAAGCCCCTCCTTTTCCTTCTGTTTAATGGCAAAGTCGGCTTTTAAAGTATATGGTGTGGAAACGGCTGCAACACCTGTTTGCAAGAGGCTGGAATGACGAGTTTAACTGAGGCGTGGCTGCCACACACACACACACACACACACACACACACACGCTTTGAAAGCACACACTCTCCCACTGTATGTATATGTGAGAGCAACAAGTCTTTCTATATAATTACTCCGCTAATGCAGGCAAGCACACATGCACCCGGATTTCCAGTCACACATTAATCATTAACAGACGAGGAAAATTCCAGTAATCGCACTAACACGCAAATAAGGCTTAACAATAAACAGTTTGCCGACAGTTACAGTTGACTGAACCTGTCATTTTGACAGCACTGCATATTTCAGTTTTAATCATCATAATCACAAGTTGCTGCCACATTTTGACACAGAATCACCAAGTTTTTAATCCAGTAATTTTAATAATGGGAACTCCAATAAATCACAGAACTATGAGATTCAAGTGTGGGAAATTTGGTTGTTAAGATAAGTGAAACAATGGATTTAAATGATTTCCAAAGGACAGAGGCATGTAACTCACAATTTGTGCATTAAATGTTGTTGACATAATGCAACATATTGCACTTTTTTGTTTACATGTTTGGTCCTTGGTTGGAATACTTCTCCACACAAAGCTAGGAATACTTCCTTTTTTAAAATCCATTTCCATGCACTATTTTCTTCAAACAATTATTTAGTTTTTGATACAAGAATTGAGATAATTTAATAAAACTGGCCTGAGACTCAACAATACATTATTGGAGAGTTGTTGATCATAAAAAAACATGATAACTGTCTGACTGAGAGCAGCCGCCCAGAAACCACGAGGCTCTCTGCATAGTGGAAACAAGCTGAGCTCAGCAGGAGAAGGTCGCTCCCCTCTGAGGCCAACCCATGTGAGAGGTTCAGTAAAGGCACTTAGGGCCTTGTTTTAGCTGTTCACAGAGGGAGAGTGCAGTAATGTAGAGAGTAAAGGATCAAATTGATGGATGATATAAATGGTTAATGAACAAAAAGGAATAAAAGATATAACCAAGAAGGTTGGACAACAATGATGTTGTGTTTACTATAAATGGAGGGATGAAAAAGATCAAATAAGGGGAAAGAAAGGGGCTTTCAAATAACCACAAGACTGACTGACAGAAAAGGAAACACCTGAAAGGAGAGAGTGCAGCCAGCGGTAAAATAGAACAAGAAGACTGAAGGATGAAGAGATGGAGAGGGGGCGTTTGTGCTGGACAAAGAAGATTTATGTCAATGAATGGTGTCTGGTTTCGTGTGTGTGTGTGTGTGTGTGTGTGTGTGTGTGTGTGTTGATGGGGGACGATACAGAGGGGCAGAGAAAGACAAGCCCTGGTGGTGATGGTGGTGTGTATGTATATATATGTGTTTGTCACTGGGGGAATACTGAAGAGGACAGGAAGGAACTTGATATGCGACAAAGAAGATTCATTCAGAATCAATCAAATTTGTAGTTTCTGCCAAAAGATGGTCTGACACTTGACTAATGACATTGAAGACACCAAAAACTATTAAGTTAGCTATCTTACCAGAGTCATACTATAGCTCAGAAATTACATATGGTTTACTTTATCTCACTTAAACTTTAAGAGAATTACAGCTCAAAAGCAGTCCTGTGCATATTTGGTGGGTTACTTATACATTTATTGACTCCTTCTGCACTCTTTTTTTTCCGTTTTTCAGTCAACCTTTGCTGCAGTTATAAACTTCCTGTCAATATTAGAAGGCTGCCTTTATAATCAAAACTTATCAAAACAAGACTGAATAATGGTATAGCAAGTTATTACTAAACAGATTGTGTTACGTTCCTTGCTTTGGTAGTTACTACAAGCTAATTTTCTCTCAACTTTATCCAGTGTTGACTCATCTGGTTGTAACTTGTTGATCCCCGCAAGAGAAGGTTTCACTGACATGTCAGTCAACGTATGAAGCTAGCTCAAGACTGATGCTAACAAGCGAGACAAACAGGGAGTCTTGACAGTTGTGATTAATCATTAAAAACACAGCAGTCAAAACAAATGTACCAGCCAAGTGTTTCTGAAAGAACTGGCACAAAGGGTAGAAAACTCCTTTCCTACCAGAGTAATATGACCCCAATATCACCATAGGACTCCTTTTCAGTGAGAAAAAAATCAATCGGTTAACAGTTGAATGATTAAGAATGATGGACACATTCAGTGTATTGGTGTTGCCATAAAGTACATCCTCAAAATTCCTTCAGCTAAAAGCCTCGCAGCCACTTTGTGCATCCATCTAAATAAGCTCTCATTAAAAATGTTTTCACCTCATTCAGCGGCTCTCCAGAGGTTTTTAGAGCCCTTTGAAGCAAACAGGATGATTTCCTGTTGATGATGTGAGTAACTGTAAGTAAGTGACAGGCGAGGATAGGTTTCCACATCCGCGGTGAGGAGCGAACATGTCGGCTTAATGGTCCGAGGAAAAGTGGGCAGGACTGGATGAACATACTTGCTCTTACCCTGTTAATGGCTCCCCAGGGAGGAGGGGGAATGACCAAGTGATGTGGGATCTCTGTGTGTGTGTGTGTGTGTGTGTGTGTGTGTGTGTGTCTTCTTGCAGTATGAGATGGTTACACTGACTATGCTGGACAGAAACCAAAAAAAAAAAAAGAAGGGAGCTTGGACTTACTTGGACTTGGTCTTACTATCATATTTGTAGTCATAATTAGGATAAACCCTCCAATCATAAAGTATCTTCATCTCATCTGAAATGATCCTGATCTGCAGAGTATCTACAGTACGTTTCTACATCTGCAGCTGCTGATTGGTGGACAAGCTTTTGCCTGATGAGATAACACCTCCTGTTATTTGATTAGAAATGAGGGGGGGCCTTCACACCTGAGCTGCTTCTTCTGCTTGAAACAATCTCTGGTGATTAAACAGTAACCACTCTGCTCAACAGCGAGACATTTGTTTACGGTGCTTGGTGCACCTGTGTGTGTAAATAACAATGTTGCAACTCCACCACTGAGTCACAACCTGCATCTCTTTTTCTTTTTGCTTCATTCTCACAGCTCCTACAGTTTATGAAGATCCAGTGTCTCCCACGCCCTTTTCCAGTAACTCCACCCCCACCTATGATGACTTTTCACCAGACATCCTCCCTCCGGGGGGCCCTACAGACACAGCCACCACCACCAATGGTGACTCCAAGGAGCCAATCTACCATCTGAACGACAAGCTCATCCCCATCTACTGCTCCATCCTGGCAGCTGTTGTGGTCGGCCTCGTTGCCTTCATCATCTTCAAGAGGTGAGGACAGAAAAAAGGGGAAGTGAGTATGAAGCACACTTTTTAAAAAAGACTAATCATGGTATGAAAAATGAAAATGTTTTTCCGTAAAACCCATCAGTGTTGACCCCCAAGTTGACATTACATCTGTGATTACTCAAAAAGTAAATGCAAAGGCATGAATAGATGCAGGAGATGTGATCAGATGTGCTCTGGGGAATGCACAAGACAATGCACACAGTCAGCCAGACTTTTTCAGACAAACTGGCATCAACTCGCATCCTGAGCTATTTATCATTTATTTATTTTTCCATCCCTTTATTGCAATTAAATTACAGATTACCAAAATCACAGCCTGTGAAATGTATCCGGGACATTTTGGCTTCCACTAAAAAACAAAAACAAGTGTACATGAGCATTTTTTTTTAATCAGATTTGACATTTTTCATATTTAATGCAATCATCTGTTTCTTTTCTGGGTCAGAGCACACTGTTGTCTTCTAGGTCACAATATGGTCTGTGTACTCTAATTTCATATATCTGAACCCAAGGCTCCTTGTGTAATGCCTGCACAGACAGCCCAATGTTAACTGTTAAATTTTGAATGTACAATATGTTTATCCAACTATGCCGTATGATTGGCTGATGAAATTCATGCAACATTAATCTAAAGAGCAAGATGAATCCGTCAGGAGTAGTTGAAGACCAGAAACAAAAACAAAAACAGAGTGAAATATAAATTACTTGCAATAGCTGGCCACAAAAACATGTTACTCCATGTCTTAGTGAGGTGCAGGCTAGTGTTTGCTTTTTTTTTTTTTCTCGCTAAGCTGAGTCTTCATCTCATTTTCATGCAGGTGGAACAGCTGTAAGCAGAACAAACAAGGAGCCAACAACTGCACGGCCAACCAGAACCAGACGCCGTCACCTGAGGGAGATAAGCTGCACAGTGACAGCGGCATTTCCGTGGACAGCCAGAGTCTGCAGGAGCAGCAGGGCCAGACTCAGGCACAGACAGGTAACACCTGAACTGAGGCCACTCCCAAAACAATGAGATACAATAACGCTCATTAATCAAACTACACCACTTACGTGGGCGTAAGCACATTTCAGCACTAAAGTCAGTGTTTATCTGGACACGAATTCCTCTGCTTATGAGTGTCTTCGAATCGATGCATAAGTCTAATGGATTACTGTGAATGAACACCCAGTCTGTCACACAGTCAGTCAAGAGTTAAAAATGTTGCCTCAGGAATGAAGCGTCTGGTGGCCTGCCCCTAAATACGACCTTTCAAACTTACTGTAGCAAATCAGCAAACACAGCTTACAACACTGACAGAGCGATAGTGTTTGTTTCTTTGGCAGCATGTGCTCCTGGCAGTTTCCATTCCTACCCTGACAAACCAGTTTCAGACAATTCAGGACTTTTAAAACCACATGCCTGCGCAGATTATAGAAAAGGAAGAAAACAACGTGGTGCAAGCAGGGAGATAGCATTCAGCAGTACTGCCACAAGTAAACATTTCTCCAGCCAATAAGGTGATAAGGTAGCTAGTTCTTTGTGGGTTTTATAGTGACAGAAGATGAAGTGGAATAATCACTGGCTTTTGAGCTGCATATCATCTTCTTGTTGAATCCAAATTTTTGCATGTGGTTGGCATGCATTGCTTTAAAAAAAACAACCCCTCTCCCCTTAAGCACAATTTTTCAATATCTAATAAGAAGTTAATATTTAGTTTAAAATTTTAGAGACATTTTAAGCATAATTCAGCTCCCAAGATGTTAAAGCCAACTCAAAGTTGAGTCTTTTGTTGATGTTAATCTTCAACTTTCAAATGTGTAACCCAATATTTCTTAAGTAGGGAATGTACACACTATGACACGTTAAATTCAAATTATTACAGCAACAGAAAAGCTCATGAACAGGTGATTCTGTAGTTGGGAAGAATAATAGGCATTTGGAGCAGTTTTTCTGAATCTAACTTTACATAGAGCACAACTTTAATTCAAATGATTTCTGAGTGTGCATAAATGTAAGCAAACTAAAGTTCTGTAGTAATATCAAAATAAGATAAATATACATAAATATTTCTTATTCATATAATGACAAGACAACAATGTACTCTTTCCCCCTGCAGTTGTCAACATGGATGAGGAGCCTTGTTTGCTCCTTCCTCTCCACACCCGGGAGAAAGTGGAGAAGTTGCTGTTCAGGGGCAACGAAGGAGACGACTGCAACCACATGGAGGACAGCGACTGGTGCAACCTGGCGGGGCTCCTGGGCTACGAGGAGGAGCGGATCGCCACCTTCCAGCAGGAGGAGCACCCTGTCCGCGCGCTCCTGTCCGACTGGGCGAGCAAGGACTGCGCCAGCATCGACGCGCTGTGCACGGCGCTGCGCAAGATCAACCGTGACGACATCGCCCAGAGCCTGGCGCTGAGCCCGAGCACTGCCAAGCCCACTGCCACATCTGTAGTCTAATCTAAGCCTAACAGTGAGCAAAATGCCTTAACCCTAATATTCCTCCAAGGCCTCCTTCAATCCACATAATTCATGCTAGAATCGCTTTAAGCTATTTCTTCATGAAGCCAGCAGTCAAATATCATGAGTCCTGAGGAATCATTTCATGTTTAACCATGACGAGATGAGGAGAGGCCAGAAGTTAGACAAAAACTGAATGAATATCAGTGTACCTAGTCAAGCCCAAAGCCTTCACTTATCCATCTGGATGTGCTTACAACTATTCATTCTCACATTTTAAAGTCCACACAGTGTAAAGCCTACATGGAGGGGAGGAATCTGTAATCATTCCATTTTCTAGTCTGGATATCCACCTGACCCTACACACTGTTTCACTCCCAACTTTCCATCCCTTAGCATTGGGCTTTGAACTGAATTTATTGTGGATACATCATTCCTACATCGTTATTCTTAAACATTCATAGTAAGTTTGTCCCATACTTATAGCACCCATTAGCCAGTGTTGTATGTCTAGATGTTACTTTACAAACCTATGCTACCAAAGAGGAGTGAATGTCTGTAGACTGTACCTGACAAACAACATTATTTACATGCCATGTTTGATTTTTTGAATTTAAGTTGTCAAATGGCTCGTGTCTGTTCCTGTGTCCCTGCATACTTCAGAGTATCTGGATGTTTTCAAATATGACAACCCGGAGAAGGATGCTTGGATGCTTTTTCAAATGAACCTGTTTTTCTTCAGCAGGTCCAGCTATTTACTTGTATTTTAAGTACATGAGACATCGAGCTGCAGCATGCGTGGAATTAATCTCAACTAAGTGGTTTCTGCAGACTCTTCCTTTTTTCCGACAAGTGCTATAAGAACTGCTGGATGGACTTTGCCAACTAGGTGGTCTGTGGAGCAGGTCGTTGACCCGAGGCAACATGAGACACTCTTCTGCGTGCTCAGGCCGATCTGCATAACACAGGAGCTCCACACACAGACTCCTTCATACCGACCCAAAAAAGGGACGGATGTGGTATTCAAAGGAACAGCTATGTATACTGTATGTACATAGACAGACACAGTGCACACAACATACATGCTGTATATACATACACACATAAACCTACAGTATGTAACCATGCATGCCTGCACTATACAAACACACATCAATCATGTATACATTTACATTCTTATTCATTGTAGAGGACAAAATAACTTTGGATCCTGCCATATAATGTATGGAGCTCTCTCATGAAGGGACCATATACTGTTAAATCCAAGCTATTCTTATGAATCGTTGCAGATTTTCCAACAAAAAGTAAATGCAGTTGTATTTGTAGGCATCCTGTGAAATTTTGTCTGGTTGATGAATCAAACCAACCCACAGCTTTTACCTGAACACGAGTGTCCGTGCCCAGACTGATGTTTTTTTTCACACTGGGAGTTATGCACAGAAGAAGCCTGAACCCTGTTCCCTTCCCTTTAGTTCTGGTGCCTAAACAAGGTTATCTTCCAAAAAAATACAACCCCACAGTTTATTCATATAACAGCTTCCAAAAGCAATGGCAAAGATTTAGTATAAAGAATTCACTGAAAATAAGAAATGGAGCCAAATGGTCAGGTCAACGCGTTTCAAATAGGAACCAGTCATATTTCATAGTGTAACATATGAACCAACCTGCAAAAGTTTTAGAACAAAATCATATGGACTGGACCATGAGTATACATTGTTTCATCTAATTATTAGTGGCCACTAGAAGATACCTGTGTCTTTAAAAACTATGTCTAATATCCATATACTTTGCAATGTGTGCTATAGATGGTGAAATGCTACCTTACCAATAAACAGCATGCAAAAATAGAGCAACTAGTGCACAAAAGATACAGGACACAAAAGGTAAGAAACAAGAATCCAGGGTTTTCTATCTTTTTTTTTTCTTATTTCTCAGGGTATCTTGAATGACTGTGCTACTACACCAATATTACACGTTAATCCACCCTTCCACAGACACTGTGTTTATCGAAGGCAGTGATTCTTGCGACTGACAATCATTCAAACAGGTGAATAAGACAGGGAACCGGGCCAGAGGAAAAAAAGAAATGGTGTCTCGTTTCCTCATTGTTTGCAACAATGACCTTTGGATAAAAGGCAAGTCAGTGGAGACATAAGTCAAAGGATGTGGGATGATCAGGCCGAGGGAAAGCGGAAAGGTTTTGGATTACTTAAATGTAAAGGTGAAACCCAGGATTCAGCATTTGCATTAATCAGCTTGTTTAAGTAGAAGCATGCATTCCTTTACTCATGGCAGTTTGTGCTTTTCACACTGTGTTGTTTTGCATCTATTTGTCAAAGCGTACTTCAAAAATGTTATGTTGACTTTATAATGCTGCCAACTGAGACCCCCTCGCACATATTTGCTTTCTTTTTAGCGGGGAATATTTGAAGGAGCAAATGGTTTACTGTGCTAAATTTACATATATCACCAACTTCATCTGTTACTTTCAGGAACAGATTGTACATTGTTACTAACCACGAGCATACTGAGCTTCATGCTGTAGTGTTACTTTAAATGAAGGTATTCTCACTCTACTCTAAGGGTTGATGTGATTTAATTCCAAAATAACCAATGTAAATGGTATTACGTTTATCTCATTGTCTTAGATTGTAGTAATTAAATGTGTAAGTCTGTTTTGCATCACAAGTGCCTGGGAACTCTTTCAGGTGTTCGCTGATGTTGTAAATTTCTTTGTAAGTACAATTTTTTTATTTGTAGTTGTTTCTTTTTACTTGTAAATAATTTGTCTTTTTCTAGTTTTTGTTTCAGTTACTGCCCCTTGGGCTCTACTGTACAATATCTATGTGAATGGGACATTGTTACAATATTGAGCTTCTTAATTTAAAAGGGTTAGAAGAGCAAAAGGATGGTAAGAGCCTTTGTGAGGTACAATTAACAACTGTTTCAGCATCAGATGTATTTATGCAATGTGAAACTAAGACTCGACATTAATGTGCAAATTAAAATGAAAACTAAGGCTAGTCATGACCAGAAAAGCATGAATTAGCCATTTGTAAAAAATAAATAATAATCTAGTCTGTGAAATATGTAAGTTTTAGAACTGCAACCTGAAATGTCAGGCATACATTCAACAATAAGTATCCCAGTCTGGCTCTGTCCAATGGCATAAACAGTCCTGAACTGGTGGGTTGATTATGATTCTTGTGGACAGAACCAGGTTAGATGTTCCCCTGTTTTTAGAACCGACTACTGGTCATATCACATATATTTATCAGGCCAACTAACCAATTAAATGAAATATATGAATGTTGAAAATGTAGCAGGACTAAGGAAAAATGATGGATGTTCTCAATATTAACCATGTCAACAAAATGACCTTCCCAAAAGCCCTTTTGTTCATTGTAATACAACTGTGGCTGAAGGTGGAGACTTTTCTTCTTGGTCAGTATTTGTTGGGTTTGGACAGATTTAATTTAGTAACAGTGACCAGCCATTGAATTTTGTGTACAGTAAACTCAGCTGAAGGTGAATGTCATGATTTTGCACTTGAGAGTAACACATTAGTCGTGGGGGGTTGAGGGTGGTTAGGGAGGGATAATTGAAAACTGTTTTAGGAGGATAACGTTTAAAAAGCCCTGGTAATGTAGCTCATGGTGACAAGACCAACTGTGCACCAGGACTGAATTGTACAGATCTGATAAATACTGAATGTTTCTTGTATACTAATACATATACTGTACTATACTTAATGTGAATTTGCAAAATTCCTACATCAGACAAGCAGTACAACCAATAATAAAGCTCTTAAATCCACTTATACCCTGTATTGATCCAACAATGCACACACAAACATAAAGTGCATGCACTTTCATCTACTGGAACATAAACTCTATCCCCCCCAACACACACACACACATGCACACACGCACACACACACACACACACATATATACATATCTATATGGATGCCTTAAGTGTTCAACAGCAAATGAATAAATGAAAGAATGAATAAATTAACAAATCATTTATTAAAGCTACACACGCTACTGACCTAGCTAGTTAACCATCTAAACTTGGTTGTGAGTGTGGAATATTACTTTTAATTATTTTATTAATAATTAAAATTAAATAATATATTTTAATTTATTAAAAAATGTACGGTTTATTGGTTCACATAAATAGGTTACACCCTGTATTTCAGAATTAATTATTTATTTATGTTTTATTTATTTAATA
>JAOWBC010000617.1:10050512-10061949 GCA_028566105.1 Hypoplectrus providencianus
TATATCCTTTTTATTTTCAAGTATAATAGTGATACTCATGTAATTTCGGTACCTCTTGCAAGCCCAATTGAGGGAAAAGATAAGTTTTTTTTTAAAATAGTAATATTATTGTGAATATATATAAATATATAAATGTAGGAAAAAGAGCCATTAAAAATAAATTCATACTTTCCAAAATTACTCTGTAATTGGAAAGACAAAGTTTCTGTTTCATTTGGCCCCCAATCCAATTAAACTTGATGATAGTTATTATTGCACTCACTGCTCCGTCCCCCCCGACCTGTTTCTGCTTATCCAAATCAGAAATGGCATCAACAGGTTCTGACCCAGTCCCAGTACCCGGGATCAGTTTCTAAATGAACCGTGGTTCAAATAGAAAACACATTCCCCAGCTAACTGCTGCTAACCTCCAGTGAGTCGTTAGCGAGGAATGTTTGATGTGTGAAGGGAACCATGTGTGCCAGAGTGACATGTGGTGGTGAAAGAGGATAGGCCATGTTGAGTTCAGGTGACCAGTCGAGTTTTAGCTTCACGTCAAACAGACTGGAGAAAAGTTGTCATAACTGATTTTCTTAAGTTTGTGTTAAAATAATCTACATCTACATAATCTTTACATCATCTAATTGGAATAAAGACATTGAAGTTCCTCTCAGGGGATTCTATACCATTTAAAAAAAAGTTGCCTTTTATTCTCCTGAGATGTGGAAAGAATAAATAAGTAACAAAAAGGAAATACATTTCTCCTATATATAATAAAGGCTGACTTTTAACACCACAAAGTTCAAATTAGGTGAATCAAAGTGCATAATAAAAGTTTGTTTTTGAAAATCAAGTCCCAAAAAGGGAAAAAAATACTTTCAAAATATTTTTTGATTGGGGAAGTATCAAAAATGAATGATATTAAAAAAATATATATATGACTCGGGGTATATAAGGACCAAGAAAAAAGAAAAGAAAAGGGGAGCAATGACAGAATTGTGGAGGAAAGTAAGTAGGTGTTGCTTTTCATGCAATATTCCTCCCTGCTGCACAGTTAACTTGGCTAATTTACAACATGTTATGGTCAGTTTTGTGACTCAGTCTCAGTGTGGTCTTACAATAACGCAGAGCTTATTTACTCTACAAACCACCTCTGGGATAAAGTGAGGACGTGGAAACAGCACTCCCCCAGGACTGTCCAGAAATGTGAGGTTGTGAAACCTTTGGCATGAAAAGACCTTTCCAACAAACAGCACATCATAATCTCTGAGGGGCTGTCCTTTAAAATTAATAGGAAATTAAAACAAAATCTATGCACAACCCTGTTCTTGTTTGGTTGTTGAAGAATATTGAGATCCAAGGGGCCATATTCACATAACACCCTAAGACTTCTAGCCTGCTGATTTAGGAGTAACTCTGAAGGACTTTGGGAGGTCTTCTCATCTAAATCTCCTCTTTAAATCATTCCAACGGGCTGTTCATTTTCTCTCACAGCAAACCAGTCAACATAAGTATTTCTGCAGATCTAGAAATGCTGCTTATTTCATATATGTGACAGTAAAATTCTTGACCCCAGTTTTCTAGGCTCCCTGCCTTTAATGCCTCATACCATACAAGTCAGCACAGTGTTCTTTAAAGACGCAATCATGAGATGAGGTCAAAGGTGAGACATTTCTTCATCTTTACGACCAAATGAAGAATATCTCTCTGAGGATCTCAACAGACACTCATCATGATGTACGACTGACTGTAGCAAGTCTGCACATAATTTGCGTCGTGGGCACACGTGTTGTCTTTGGTCATGGAGGACTTAAACAGAAGATCAAACACAAGGTGCAACCTCTGAGAGCAGCAGGATGGTGCTTTCAGACGGGCCAGGGGAGAAGAAGAGACGGATCTCTGCTGAAGTCAAAGGTTGGCGTCTGACGAGGTAATCGAGGCGGAGCAGTTTGCTTTTCCTTCTTAGGCGTGAAGCTGAGGATCAGTTTCATTTTGTCCCTTATTTTGTGTACAACACATTAAAGGTTGTGCCACAAAGGTTTTTAAAGATGGGAAAACCTGTTAAAAACAGGTGATTCACTTTTTCCTTTGCCATTAGATAAGTATGCATTAGTCTTTTTGTTTGTTAAGTTTGATGTCAAGAATGTGCCAGAAAACACTATTTTACCTCTCTTTTAAAAATGTTGAATAATGTTTGAGTATTTCTTAGATCAAGATGGATAAACTTTGGGGCTGAATGACCAAAGGCTTCTGGAACTTCAGCATCATGTTTCTGTCACAGCCGATCGGAGCTGGAGCCGGTGACTACTGCAGAGTCATTGTGAACCAATGCTGATTTTAACCTTTCCAACTAAAGAAGCAAAACAGATGTTAATGGCTGTTAATGGGTAATTTTCCCATTGGAAAAAAAAATTCATAGACACCACAAACACTACAAACCAGCGCAGGATAAGCAAGGCAGCTATCAAGCCCACACGGATGTCTAGTTAAAAGCAGGATAACTCCGGGCTTATAGTCCATAACCTGAACATAATACATTATGAGTTAAGACACTGGAGGTCACTGACTGAGCAAACATCCTTATGATTCGTCATTCATTGATCATAAGCTCTGCCTCCTGACTTATGATTATGTGGGTTATAAATTAGTTATAGTGCATTATGGTTATAGCTCCTAGTAGTGATAGTTACAGATATGAGATGCATGCATGCATTTGCATTTATGCATGCAAATTCTGTCTCAAACATACATCTTATTGCCTTTAAAACCAATCAATACACTGTAAAACATACTCTTTTGTCTTATTTCAATTGAGTAGGAAAGTCTATCATATGTAAACAAATACTGTACTTATCTAACATCTACATGGACTGGCTGATTGGTTAACTGTACGTTACTGTAAATCCCTCCTGTGTTGTATCCTGTATGACACACTGAGATCCCGCTCAGTGCTCTGGCTGTGTTTACACTTGGCTACTCAGAGGGGACCACGTAACCCATCGCTGTTACAAGCTGTCCATCTATAAAAATGAAGTGATGTGGTTTCCCACTCTGTTCTATTATTCTGCTCTTCCTCCTCCTCCTCCTCCTCCTCTCCCACCTGCCTCTGTTTGCTGGAGCAGAGAGTGAGCCTCTGCCAGCAACGCACACAATTAAGTGAAGAGTGATGAAATTATATCTCCAGCCAGGGCAAATGGAGGGATGAGGGGATAGAGAGGCAAAGTGGGAAGGAGGGAGAGTCCATTCTGTGTCCCTCTGGGGCTGAGGGAAATTCTATTAGCCCTATAATAGAGCCATTTTTCACCTCCTTCTACATCAGCCCGTTATACAATTCATCCTCCAGTCCTTTCCTCTTTCCTCTTTAGAGATGGTGTATCATGACTTGGAGTCCTCTCTCTTGTTTCTCCCTGGAAAACCCTTCTGTTTTCTCCTAATTCCATGCTCTGCATTGCATCTCATCTGTCTCCTCTCTGTTACAGTCTTCCTCATTTTATACCCCTGCCATGGGATGTAAATAAGGCAGGACATGCCTTGCTGTGGCCTTAAAAAAGGTCATAAGAGGTCAAGCAAATACAGTATTAAATCAACACATTCCAACGAAACAACATCTTTGTAGGCCAAAGGGTTATAAAGTGTCTGCGGCCTTCAAGCAGGTGATTAAAGCTTAATGATGGTATGGGCTTTGGAGAGTCGCAGCTTTTATTGTCCACAATCATTCCATTTTCAGTGATGATGAAGCTTTAATGTGTTTAGTAGGAAATGACAAAAGAGGAACATTTGACACGCGTCTTTCAGAAGCTTGTAATTGGTGAGACATTCCAGCCAGTGGCTTTGTGGCAAACAGGAAAGGATTTATTTTTGTTTGTCATGGGTTGGTTGAAGGGGGGAAATGCCTTTAAATCGTTACTGGTTTAATTGCATTTTATGTAAAACCACATACGTTCCCTGTTTCTATTCATGTGTCCCATCTGCTTACCAGGTGCCCAGTACACACACATCAGCTGTGCTAATAGTAAATATTCAGACAGTATCCAGAACAGACACAGTGTTTCCTGTCATGTTTACGACAGAACTGATAAGAATGTCTCCCAGCACATTGTTTTGAGAGAGAAAATCTATCTCATCGTGCGCTACAACAACAAGTTGTCAACCCTAGGCAGCACCCATTGTTCCAGTTGTTGACTGGCTTCATCACACATTCATGTGAATATTTTGTACATGCTTCCTCCCTTTTGATTCTTTTGTCAGCCCGTCCTGACAAGTGAGTCACTGAACCAACAGAGCCCTCGTGTCATAACAGAAAAAAGATCCACCGCACGGTAACAATTACACAGGACAACCAAAAAGCCTCCAAAGCCTGATCAGCACCTAGAGGTACACACACACTGCTGGACTGACACTGATACTCTGAGCAAGCTGTACATTCAAAACACCTGTTGGAGAAGCTTTGAAGCATTGTAAGCATTTAACACTCTGTGTTTTATATCTGAACACTGTTTCTGTTCCAGGGATGTTATTAGAAAATCTTGTTATGTCATTAAGGGTTATTTTTTCAGAACATGCTGAATGTTAGCAACCACAAGTACTAGAAATGAATTACAACCCTAAAGGCCTAAGCAGGAAAGCATATGCATTACTGAAATGCAACTGTTAGAATGAAAATGCCAGGGCCTTTATTGTGATTAATAAATCAATATCAATAATTTATTAAATTCATCCTTTGCTAGTCTTTAATCGTTTTCATGTAAGAATCGATTTCTTAGGCGTTATCTTTGCTCTGTTGGACTTGTGGCATCATACTCCTCTCTGATTAAAAGCTCTCCGTCAAAGCCGTCTGTAAGCTGCTGTTTTTCAAAGGATATGTCTTCTATCTCACACTCACTAAGAAACCAACTTTGCACATTTGCCAAAATGTATATCTAATATTCCCACAGATTATACAGGAGGGTCTTCTGGGCTCTGCTGGTAATCCAGTCTTGGACAAAACATGCAAACCAGTGATATGGTTGTTTGTGAGATGTCCACTATATCTGTTATCTGGACATAGCATACGGGAAACTGGAACTCTGTCCCTCCATTCTGCCTCATGAAATCTGATTAGCCTTCAGAATAGCCAAGGACAAGCGTTGATGTTCTGCATCTCATGTAATACTCAGGCTTGAGTTTCAATCCCAGTCACCCGTCTCTGTGGTGAATGCAGGTATAGAGTGATGATCATGATGTCACATTGATATGGCCTCTAAATAAAGGAGTGATGTAATGTTGCACTGTGGATATGGAAGAGGACACGGCAGCAGATTATTGTACTCCAAAAGAGAATGCAGCTGTCTGAAATGACATGGACCTTTCCCACATCTATCTCGACATTCAAGAAAGAGAAGGGCCTGTGGGTTTTGGTACTTCATCTCTGTGTTTTTTATGTAACTAAGATATCGATACCTTGTTGAACAAGAGTTTTCCCCCAATAGCATCATGTGAATAAAGAAACCATTGTACTTGAGATGCCAAAATCTGCTGCAGAAACCTAACAGTGACTCCTCTGATCTATCGGTAATACGCCAAAGAAATTTGTTGGTATTAGATGCATCTTACATGGGCCTCTGGGTGACATGCGATCCTTAGCTAACCTAAAAAATATATAAAAATTCCAAAATTCTAATGGTTATAATGCACTAATTGTGAACTTACTTAGTGGAGAAACTCACAGATGTACAGTTCTGAGTTCTTTCCACTGTATTGTTCAGGTATGTTCACGGTCTGTGATGACAGGCAAGAGGCCCAATCGGTCAACATCAGTTTTAGTGCTGACCTGGGGCAGAATGTGTTGCAGCTTGTCTGTTTGTTATGTATGCAAACTGCATTGGGGATCCTAAAAATCAAGAGTGGGAGTATTTCTAAGAAAACACAAGTGGAACCCAAAACAACTCAGTGACTCTTGACATGCTTGGTTAAGCAGATACACAGACAAACACACACACACACACCTAAGTGTGCGAATGTTTAAGACAGCTGATTCATCATACAAAATACAGGCAACAAATGTCTCTGAACGCCCACGTGTATCCCAAGGGGTCTTTGGGTATCCGCTGTTTAAAGGGCTTTTCTCTCACTTTAATTCAGAAGGCTCAGATTGCTGATGGCTCTTTAACACTTAGCCAATTGCAGAGCTTTGCAGCTAATGCTGCTGGGGCCCATGTGTAGCACCTGTGGAGGGCTGGCCATGCAGCTTTCAGACTCGGTCTGAGACGTCCCTTCAGGAAAAATACAGCTGTCAGAACTGTAGAAAAAAGATCAGGGGCCAAGTTATGAGAAAGTTAAGCTCTCTCTTTGTTGTTCAAATGTCTTCTGACATGTTCTGAACTTCTTTGGTACCTAACTTAGAAACACATACATAGTCGTAGACTTAACCCATGGGCAATCTTAAGGCCCCTTTACATTGTGAATGTTGGGTTGTCCCTGAGCAAAGCTGATAGTCATCTTTGGTCATCAATCAAAGAACAGTAGATTGCAGGGTGAGACAGGCCTGAGCCAGGATTATATACTGTACAATATATCATAACTTGTGAGACTCCCAATCGATTTGATTAATTATCTTAAGATACAGGCTTATCGTGTTTATTGCTTCTTTGTAGTATTTTGAACAATTCCCTGTGCATTATCCCCAAAACGTTCACTTCTCACATGACAGAATTCTGATAGAGATGTCCAAGTTATTTTTATGCATCCATATGAACAAAAAAAAAGTTACAACATCAAGAGACACTTGTTGACCCTCAGGGCATTCCCTCGTCTTCAGTATGGGCCATGACCTTTGGGCTGAGTTTAACCAAGAGGGTCATCATGTCTGTCTTGCACACAAAACAACAGATACTCTGGCATTCAACCCTGCTCGTCTCAATCCCATTCTCCTCTTCCCATTCCAGATTTGTTCAGAAGCAGCGCAGAGTGTCAGGTTCAGCTACAGTATCAGCTGTCAGGAATTGGAGTCAGATCAAAGTGGGATAGTGAAAAGAGTGAGATCAACACCCGGACTCCTAACCGTACAAAGAAGCTAAGGAGCAAACCCCCCTCCCTCGGGAGTTGTAATGGGAGCGGCCGATTACCCCTGTGTACCACGGCCATTTGGGCCAACCCGAGGGAGCCACAGAGGAGGATAGCATGCAGACAATGATGAGGCCTTCTGTAGCATGGGCCAAAGTTAGAAGGTCCCTAATGTCAGCAATAGCAGGAATATTCTTATCACTATGAGCTGAATTTATGTCCACAAACACAATATTTTTGCAACTCCTGTGCTAGCCATTCATAATGTATCTAATTTTATTTAAAAGAAGAAGAAAAAAAAAAGCTCACACACACACATTATTTGCCATACACTCTACACTCAATGGACCCACATCTTCACCCCATCCTTGTTTGTGTTAATCTGGTGTTATCCTGTCTGCTGATTCATGACAACTATCCTCCTCTTCCCCCTCCGAAACCGAAACAGAAATTAAATTAGGACCGATCCGCTGCCCAATTTATCTCAAATCCTTGGCGATGAAGATCTAATTTCAGCCTCTTAGTACCACAAACAGGAAGAAGAAGCCAGTCGATAAACATCCCATGGTCAGTGTCGGAGGGAGAGAAGTAGTGGTGGTGGGTGGTGGAGGAAGGAGAATATGGTGACACAGTGGAAAAGGAAGGCAGGAGGGTTGTCATTATCGTCTGTCTAGTCCATCACTCACTCCATCAACCTCTGGCCTTCTGATTTCTCTAGTAACCTAATTAGAGTATGTAGGCAAATTAGCTAAAAGCATTTTAAGTAAATTGAAAATACTGAACTAAGAAAACTGTGTGTGATTTGGTATGAATAAATGACTTGCATGGAGCAGCATGGGAGCTTAGCTTAGCACCAAAACTCAAAACAGGGAAACACCAAGCCTTGTATTGTCTAAAGCAGAGCAATGTCTGGGAATCAAAGGCAAAATTACCTTAAATCTATGTTGATTCTAAAGGCCACTGTCACTGTCGGAAAAAATAAGTCCAAGTTTTTGAATATGACTCTACATCATACTCGATTTATTATCTTAGTATACATTTTCAAAATGACTTATTTAAGTTTTTAATGTTGTATGTAATAGCCCCAGGAAAAAAAAACCCAATAAAGCAGGGTTTACTTTCAGGCGTGGCTACTTTATGATGGGTTAGTGACTTGCTGCTGCAGTTATGGTGCACAGCATGTGTACATCTTTGACCTTTTTGTGAGTTTATTAAAGTTAATTGTAATATTTTTTTTGATCTTTTAACTAACTCTCAACAAAAGCCCAAACACATTGACAAAAATGTCAAAAGACTCCTTTGAGGGAAACCTTTCAAAAAGTTACATTAACATTTTGTTAGGATGTAAATTGCTGCAGCAAGAGGCAATGCTGTACAACTGAACTTAAATGTGATCAGGAAATAGCCTGAAGTTTCTCCATGAACCATGAGCTAGAAAAAAATGGAACATGTGAGCACTTCAAGTAGGGCTTCTGGAAGGATGATGTACAATTTATATAACACTTAACAATCCCCCCAAAAAGCAAAATGCCCAGATGCTTTTTCAGACAAATCCTTAGGGAGGCTCTGTAGACTGTTCAGCAGGTCTGAGGGCTGAAGGAAGAAGGTTGACAGCAGAACCAGATGGCAAGAGGAAGCCCTCTGGTAAACCTCTGATCTGATATTTCAAATGGAAGACTGATGGAAACAGCATGTCACAGACAATAATTCATAATTATGGCATTTTTATCACAATGGATTTTTATGGAATTAATAAATGAATAAGCATGACCACACACACTGTAATAGTTATACCTGTAACAGGGACGGCCGGCTGATTAGATATGATTAGATTTTTGTGGTATTTTGCCTCGAACAGGACATAACATTAGTACATTAAGACTTCACAGAAACAATATATAAAAACATGAATTTTGCTCTGGTGAGATGTAATTTTCAGGATGGTAAAGATGTCAAGGTAAAGCCATAAAGAACACAGCATGGATGAAAGTCACGGTGCGTATTTTCACTTTACAAAGTGCTGATTTTTCACACATGGTTTGCTAAGTCAATTTCATGACTTCTAGGATTGCAGCTACAGTCCCAGCCTTCTCAGGAGTATAGAATTCACCAGGGAAATCTAATTACTCTCCACAGAAACAGTAGATGGCAGGATATTTCTCTATCAAAAGAGGTCTGATCAAAACAAGACTCTGTGAACAACAAGTAAAACAAAGTGCAAAAAAGGGGAAAATCTCTCCTTGTGTCATGAGTCATGCTAAAGTATACTTGCAGCCCACAGGGATTCCATGCATTAGTTAGTAATAAATCATTTTCTGTCAATTATTAGGATTAAAGATTTGATTTACTTGCAGTTCATCTTTTTTGTTTAAGAATTTGTTAGAAATCTTATTCCAATATTCTTCACAAACAAGCAGGAGCCCACATTTGTCCTTACAACAAGATGCTGAACATGCCTTTCAAACTGAAACACAGTTGGGATTTTGGGGGGATTCTTGGTGGGAACTAAGATTTGTTGAATAGTGGTTAATATGCAATTTTCTCTTACCACAAAATTTAACTCTTATTCATTAAGATCTCTCTCATATAAATCAAGTCTGCATAAAGAATCCCAGAGGCTGGAATCTGTCATAAATACACTCAAGTTCAGACATAATTCTGCTGAGAGCTGCACTGTGGTCAGTGGTGCTGACATGATGGGCAGTATGAGGGGAAAAGAAGAGGTCAAATGTCAGATGGGACCATTCCTCACCCCTCCAACACACCACACATGGGACTTTATGAGTGAATCCAATTAGGCCCGCTAGGCCCTCAGCATCTTGTAAAAGTCAACAAGCTATCACTCACATTTCCCTCTCTTCCCCATCCACCATTTCTCCTTCTCTCTCACCATCATCTTCTTTATCCAGTCTCTCCTCTTACCTTCCTCTCAAGGCTTCAAACTCCCAGGCCTGCTTCTATAAACAGATCAGGTCCTAAGCATTCAAGAGGGTTGCATGGCTCCGGGACGGCCTGGTGGACAATCTGTGCTGGGAAATCAAAAACCAAAACAAAGAAAACTCTGAGAACAGCTCTCCGAAAAGTATACAAGATATATAATAAGTTGTAAACCAAATTCATGAAAGTTGGCAGGTTAGCATCTTATTATTTCATCTTCAATCCATCGCATGTTGATGTAGGTCACCTAGTCTCATCAGACACAAGCTAATGAAGGGATTGGATGACAGCAGTCTACAAGTTAAAGATAAGGTATGGTTTGCCACATACGGATGCTGTTAGATTTGACATATGCTGTAGGTTCAGAAGGATGGGACACAATCGGTGAAGCTCCAGCAATTGCATTTCGTTAATTTCATTAAATAGAAGACAGATGAGGAAAAGACTAAATAAATGCGACTGAAAAGATATGAGTGCAACCAGGGAAGGATTAAAGGGCCACATGCTTTTCAGGAGGATACTTTATACCTTTGATTCTGACAGCAGAGACGTGAGCATTTCCCGATCAGTGCAGGTCCAGACTGAAATACCTCAACCACTATGACTTTAGTGATCCCCTGACTTATCATGTAGTGCAACCATGTGCTTGATATTCTGGGTTTTAAGGGATTTTTTCTACATTAATTGCATGTGCCATGAAAAAAGTAATTATATTTATTACAAACAATAATCACACAATGAAAGTTGAAAACTCTAAATGAATAGGACACTTCACATTTTTATAATATTTTCCAATTGATAGATCATGTATCAAACGCCTTTCATCTGCAGCAGGTCATCAAGTGACATAAATTACCTGTTTCAATGCACGGCGCAACTTTAAATCTAGGATAAGCAAAGTGAAAGCTACTGGCAGATCTGCACAGACTCACAGCTTTAGTGTTCAGGAAAAGCAAACGACAACATAAACCACCATACAGCAACGAGTGAAAGCCCACAGACAGTCGCAGGTGAGCCTCTAACCAACTATTCATCAGAAGAACCAGCGGCCAGGACCGGCACTATGACGCAATATGACGCTGCGTTACGCCAAGACTGTGAAGAAAACAAAATTAATCACACGAAACTCACCATTGAAATATTGCCGCTGTGTGTACCTTAGCATCATGGACGTTGCGTCACACAATGACCTTTCACCTGCCGCAGATCATCACGTGACGTAAACCAACTGCCAGGACATCTTTTTTTATATAGCTATATTATTAATAATTGTTAAATGTTCTTTAAAGGGTCACTGGAAGGTCTTCACAAAAAAAAACAAAAAAAAAATAAACGGAATAATTCAAATTAAATGAACAATACCTGATTAAAGGCTAATTGGACATCAATGGGCAAACTCTGTTACCATATTTGCGAATATTAGTCTTGCTAATATAGCATAATAACCTAATAATAATAATAATAATAATAATAATAATAA
>JAOWBC010000617.1:10085925-10106991 GCA_028566105.1 Hypoplectrus providencianus
TGTTAAAAACCTCAGGATCTGACAAAGCCTCCCAGTGTGAGCTGAAGCTGCAGCACATTGATGGTCAGATTTGCTCTCTGAGGTGAGGGTGGATGGATCTTAAGACAGAGATTTATGCAGTATGGAGATGTTCGCCCGGCGGTGCTTTGTTTGGATGCTTCTGGAAGGAATCTTTTGTCTGGTAAGAAAAAAAAAAAACACTGAAAAATTGGACAAGCAGCTGGAAAGTAGCAAAATATTCAAGAAGTGTAAAGCTGAGGATCTATAACCTTTTTGCATGAGTCTTTGTATTCTGTAATTAGTCTGGCTATATTTTACATTCGAAAATTAACTTTATTTGGCTCCTATTCTCTCACTGAGCTAAACTAATAAAATATGATAAATATGCTGGTCAATCTAACAACAGTACTTGGGTGTAGTTAGATCATGTACAAAATTAAAAAAAGGCTATTGCAATAGTCATAAAACAAGTTAACAATTAGTACATTTGATGCTTAAATAGGTTTTTATGTTCATTAAATTCATATCATTTCATCATGATGCATCTTTTGTTAATTTTATCTCTGCACTCTCTCATTTACTAAGTTTGTTTTCAGCAATATTTCAGCATAAAATAGATATTATTAGAGAATTTGAGCAAGAACTAACTATATTCTTTAATATTCTCATTCATTAATTTCCACTTGCATTCAATGTCCAAATTGCTCTCCTGATTTTCTGTGCAGTTTGTTCTTGGGACGCATCATGCCAACCCCACCTCCAGCAAGAGGGCATCACCCGAACTCAACAGAGACCAAGATCTGCCTTCACAGAAAAACTTGATTCAGAAAACCAAACCACCAATCAGCCCTTTGATCCCTCTTTCAGAGCAGGGACTTCTTGAAATACTTGGAGGAAACTCCCAGTCAGGCTCCAACCCGTCCTTAAAGATAAAGCTCCGTCCCCTCATGAAAGTCCTTGGAGCCTCTAAGTTCTCCAGGACATTCAGTTGGGGCGACTTTTACTCAAACATCAAAACTGTCAAACTGAATTTGCTGATAATGGGCAAGATTGTGGATCACGGGAACGGCTCTCTTGGAGTCTACTTCCGCCACAACTCCACAGGAGTGGGCAACGTGTCCGTCAGCCTTGTCCCACCGATGAAAGAGGTGGAGTTTGATCTGGAGCGCCAAAGCGTGGTCAACCCCAAAGACTCAAAGACATTCAACTGCAGGGTGGACTATGAGAAGACGGAACGCAACAAAAAGGTGATGTTGTGCAACTATGATCCATCCAAGACATGCGCTCAGGAGCAGACCCAGAGCCACGTCACCTGGATGTGCTCCAAGCCCTTCCAGGTCATCTGCATTTACGTATCTTTTTACAGCACAGACTACAGACTGGTTCAAAAAGTGTGTCCAGACTACAGCTACCAGAATCCAGCAGCCTACTTGCCCACAGGATAAACAGAGGACAAAGGCACTTGCTGAGAATAATGCTACAATAAAAACAAAAAAGGGATAAACATTTGTATAGGGACTCTAAAGTTCAGCATTTCTTTAAAGAATGTGTCATAATTTACCAAAAACTGTAAAATGTTGCTTGTTGTAGACTCAGAGACTTGTTTTATCAAGTGCATATAATTAGGGCTGCAACTTCATTATTGCTGGATGTGACCAGTATTTTTCACAATACGAATTGAATGTTTGCTTTAAATTACTGAGTAAATGAACGAGTTTCAAAAAAGGCTAATCACAATCTCTACTATCACATAACACAAATAAAAGCAGAAAAATCCTATAAATGACAAACTGAAGCAATATTGTTTTTATTTTATCATTTTCTTCTTTTTAAAAGGCTTTTTGTAAAGAACACAAAAATTGCTATTGCGGTGCAAATAATTTATCCCATGATACTCACACAACAGCAAGTATTTTACTTTGTAAAGGCTAGCATAGAGTTGTAGTTTGTCACAATGACGATATCATATTATGAATATATATATTTAGGTCTGGCTTTGCATTTACCTTGTATACTTTAATCATCCCTTTTTCTGTCATGCAATTCAAAACAGTATTTGCTGCACGTTGCCAAATATAAACAAAGATTAAAAAATAGATTTTTTTTTATTTCTTGTATTAAGACGATCTTAATACAAGAAATTAAAAAAAAAAATCTACTTACACAAGACGACGAAATGGACATCATAAACTTGAATGATTAAAAAATGACCACTGAGGATTCAGCGGGCCTACCCCACAAACAAGCATCAGAGCCAGATTGAGTCTTTCCATTACCGGACGTCAATTGGCACGAGCGTTGGGCAGTCCAATGGTTTAGGTCTTAACAGTTATAAAATCTTAGTATTTCAGTGCGTTTGGGAAGTGTACTGCCTTCCTAAACACAGGAGGCCCAGAGTTTTGCAGGAGCTTTGTAATATGTCAGGAATTAAAGATGCTTAGTTTCTTGGTTGTTTCGATCCACATTCTGGTCTCGCACGCCATCTTTGTTAATGTTTTGTCGCGGACTTCCAAAAGTGCCTACGGAAATTCGTATACACTTGTGTTCGCGCCAGGTTCTCCACACGTTTCCTTAACCGTTTCCTAAAACTGTTCTTAATTAAAAGTCTTGGTTCTATCAATGAAAGTATACTTAAACCGCTGATTTTTTCTTACCTGTGTTAAAAAATGCATCCCATATCATGGTAAGTTGTAAAACTGCGCCAGGT
Organism: Hypoplectrus providencianus; assembly: GCA_028566105.1. Lineage (NCBI taxonomy): Eukaryota > Metazoa > Chordata > Actinopteri > Perciformes > Serranidae > Hypoplectrus > Hypoplectrus providencianus. Next base: position 10,088,633 of record JAOWBC010000617.1, read on the forward strand.
GTGCCTAGTCAGGAGCCAAGCCGCAGCGAGGGCACGAGACTGCAGTGCAAAGTGCACAGCCTCGAACAGACAAAGGCATTGTTAATGAATTGTTTAAATTTAACAGTTTTATGTGGTCTTAAATACCATTTTGCTCTCCAAATAAAATAAAATTAACTTAAATATAATTAGCATAGGTGCCATCGTATATAACTGTATAATTTAGAATAATTACTAATGTTTTTGCACAAGCATCTCAGTACTCAAGTGTGCTCTTTATTGTGTGTAGATTTTGTTCTTACCAAAGAGCTAATCACAAATAAGAAAACTGGTGGATGTCAGAAAGCACGAGGCCCAAATGAATTACCAACCTGTTGCATGAGGGGGAAAACACTTTACTGCAAGACTGAATTAAAAAAGAACAGTGTCACGGTGGCAAAACTGGGTAACAATCTGACTTGGAGCACTTTCCTACACGTCTTCCCCTCTGTATCTCTCCCACTATCAATGAAGCCTTGAAAATACTCAGTTTTGTTTGTTGTTCTAGTGTGGGTTATGTCCCTGTAATGAAAGCAGGCTTCATAAATTAACTTCATTAACTGTTTTCACTTTAAATGTTATGTTTCTTTCGAGTCCAATAATTCCCATTCCAATAATAATTAAACACCGACCTGTCTAATGCGATAGCTAAATATAAATTCAAACACACAATCATACAAAAATACCAGACAAAGTCTGAGTTGCATTCAATACAAAATAGTTGTGGTTTAATCTTTTGGGAACAAAAAATGGCAACAACTAAGTGTCACTTGTCATAACCAGCGATATCTACAGGAAAGAAACGACAACGGTTCCTTCTATCGAATACCATTTTCCATCAGCTTAAAATGATAACTTCAAATGTATTCCATGTGGTTTTCCTTGGTGTGCATTTTTTTCACATTCGGACTTTTCTGAACATTAAAACGTGTTCATTTGAATTTTGTTTCCCCTCAGTCTTCACGCCTGCAAAGAAAACATTTGTCCGCTTTGTTTCTCTGTTTCAATCCCACGGCTGAAAATGCTTTTTGTTTACACAGCTTCAAAAACACAAGTGTCTGTACAAATTCCTATGAAAAAAATAGAAATGACAGTTCTGAGGGAAAAAAAACATAAGAAATCCATCATAAAAGAACATTAACATGCCTGATTGAATCCTAATGATATTTTGAATCCATTTCTTGACATTTTGCATTTCCTCCATTTCTGTTTTTTCTCCTGGTTAGTTTGTCTGTTGATACCTTGGATTTCATTTTCTCTCAAGGGCTACAAAGACAGATCCACACACAAAACACAATTTCCCCAAGAATGACATCCAGTTGTGCGTTGCGATTTTCTGTATCCTCTCTATACCGGCTATTTTAAAAAATGAAAACGGATGCAGATGAAGCAGAGTTCTATTTGGGAGTACATGTGTAGTTTCTGTCACTTGCTGATAAATCTTCTTAAAGGGTACTTGTTGGTGGTCCAGCTGGGGCTTAAGTCCATGAAGCTTGCTTCAATGTGTGCTTGCCTACAGTATTTCTACGTTACTGCTGGTAAGGGTTGACGAAGGGTGATCTGTGACTTTAGTGCAATGTTTTCCCAACTTACTTTTGGGAGAATTAATGATGAGTTTGTCCCATATCTGCTTCTTCTTACTAGCCCTTGGTTGTCTTTCTCAGGGGGGAGGGGGGTTCTAGTTCGTAACTAACAGGCCTACTTCTTCTTGAGTCCCTCACAGGCCCAAGTGTCCTTAAGTTTGGGGGCTTCTCCTGCTGCTCTATCCAGACACAAAGATCAGAGCAAAGAGAAGGCTTGTGATAAAATAGACAGTTAAAGATTTAATTTATCTGCACTTGTCCTTTAAGCCTCCAAATTTCCAGACAGTTGGCTCTTTTTTTAGGTTGTTGTGTTCAGTCCTTCCTCCCGAACGGATTCCAAAGTAGGAACTAACAGGATGTCGAGGGATTTAGCTTTCACACACGGAAAAGAGCACAATGTCAGACCTCACTAAGCCAGAGTCGAGGAGAAAAGGGGAGGGGTGTTGTGTTTCTTTTGTAAACAACAAACATCCACTTCACAAGGCCACCTGCCCCTCTCTTCCTCCTCCTCCTCTTTCTCCTCCTACTTCTTCTTCTTCTTCCCTCCATCTTTAGAAGAGACTAAATACAGCAGGTTTGTTTGGGGCAGAAGAGGGAGATTCAGGGGATGCTGTAGGTAGTGTAGTAGGTAACAGCAAGGGGGGAGGTTGTCCCTGTGAGGGGGGGGTCTGTGTGTCTTTGTGTGTATATGCATGTGTGTATGTATGCATCAGTGACGCCGTCTTGCTGTTAGGATTGTTTGAGGCGCTTGCGTGGGGGTCCGAGGAAAGGGCACTGGGCTGAAGCCAGGGAGCGGTAAGCTTCGGCCACCAGGTGTGGATGAGACGCCACCATGGACTTCCAACCGGCCGTCTCCATCACCTCAGCAGCGTGGCTGGAGGAGAGAAACAAGAGACAAGTCAATTTTTGGCAAACTGATCCGAGTAAATAAATATATATAGCTGCATCTAACAAATATATTAATTCTCAATAAATCTGATGATTCTTTCCCTGATTATTGATAGTGGATGTCTTATATGTCAAGCCCAGACTTATGAATTCACAGGATCATATTTCTGAATAATGATTAAATCTGTGGACTATCAGCTCCTACAGATTGTGCTATATTATGGGTAGTTTACCCTTGATGTTGATCGTATGTTTGGGCCAATGTCAAAATGTTCAAACCGGTTGGACAGGACTGGAATAACAATAATTAGCACCAGGTGTCTAACTTGACTCCGCAGCTATTTACAAAAGAATGTAAGGCCTTAGGACCAATGGCTGACGACCTCTAAAACCAACAAAAACGTAATACATTATAATGATACATTGTTATACATCCTCTAGACTTTCTCTAACTTCATTACCAGAGAACGTCTCTCTCTCTGTGGACAGAAGTGTTATGCAGATAAACACCAAATGCACACAAAAACAGAAACAAACTCAATCATCTATGCCACCAATCCTGTGAGGTAAAATTACTGTTTATGTTAAAGGAGTCTGGTAGCTTTTAAATGTGCTTGAATAATAACTCCTATTAACAGTGTAAAGGGGATGTCTGGCAGCAAGGTACAGCAGTGGAAATATTTTTAATACTGTGCACACTAAAAATTACTTTTTTTAAGAGGATAAAAATACTTTTTGCTGGTGACCCAGTCTACAGGGGCGTTGGGGCGTGCCAACTGCCACTGACAGATATACACACACTGTTGATAAGAACCTTAGACAAACGCACTTCAAAAATATCTAAACCGTGTGTACGTTATTATTCTGTTCACCAACTCATCTATTAAACCATATAGAATATTAAAATATTAAAAATACCCTCTAATAGCTAAGCCCTGATTCGAAACTACCTCCAAAAAAAGGGTTTTCTGAAAAACTGCAAAGAATGTCAACTTTTCTTAAATCATTTATTTCTCAGCTTCTGTTGCTGATGGATAAATGAAAAAAAAAAACATTTTCTTAAACCCTTGGCTTTAACTTTAGAGCATTGACTTTCCCTGGCATCTGTCTCATCCAGTCTAAAAGGTTTGATCAACAATGTTTGAGCTCTATACATACAAATAACTCATTTGTAGCCAAGTGTAGATGAAAAAATAATATGAAGAAATATGTATGGGCTGATTATCAATAGAGACACAGGTTTAGTTATTATCTTACATCCATCTCAATCAACAGATGAGGTGACTGCAGCCCTACAGAGGAGTCAGGTTGGCCTGATCCCTCTGAAACAGTTTTTAATAATAACTGAAGAACCACTCCATGAGGGGACATGTGAAATTAAATTAACTGCCAACACCAAGGGATGAGGCGAGAGGGTGAGACTGAGTCCTGGTACCATGAGTACCGACGCCAAGATAAAGAAGAGATGTACCAGAAGGGCATAGCAACAGAGACAGGATGTCCTGTGCACTCTTGAGGATTTGGATGCTGAAGACATTATTATAATCAATGACGTGTTAACTCACTAGTTGATGAAGTCGACGGCCTGTGTTTTGAGCTGGTCGGCGCTGTGCAGGTCAGCTAGGATTAGGATCTCAGCTGCATTTTCGACAGACAAACTCGTGCACAACGCATCCTCACACATGACCTTCAGTCTCTCCAGAGCGTACTGAAAGAGAGGACACAAAGTCAGAAAACACTGCATGTCTTTGTTAGAATTCATGGTCTGATACTTGCAAATATAATTTCAGGGTTCAAAATGACAGTGAAGCATCGTCTGTGGCCATTCAGTTCTGAAACTTTGTTTCAAAGTCAGTCTGCCATTTGGTGTCATTGAGCAGCAAGATCAGTGTGAAATCATCAAACTGTTTCTTGTGATCCTGATGGCTTACTGGGCTAATTGGTTTAGTGGATACCCTGCACCTAACCTAATCCTTTGTACTACCTTCAGCTGTGAATGAAGTAAAAGAAGTGAATGTTGCCCAGAAAAACAATTTTTAATTCTCATCATATTTTAGGTGAAATCTGTATGGCGTGGGCAGAATTTGAGAGTGTAAGGAAGTAAGGATTATGTAAAGATCTCAACATTCAGTATGCATTGTTGCATTACTTTGTCAGCTGCTGCCAGCAGGTCGTCGGCCATCTTGTCCAGGTTGGGGGCCTTGTCTGTGTAAATGAAGCACATCATCTCTTTGAAAACCTCTGGCTCCACATCGTTGATCTCCACACGGTTCTGACAGATGCAGATGAGAAATACAGAGGTTAGAACCAAATATTTCACCATGACATGAGCTTCAAACATGCTGATATTTAGAGATGAGTGAAGGAGAATAAATAACTTAATATGGCTCAAAATTGTAAAGTACACAGCCTTATATTAAAAAAAAGAGGGATATCTACATAGTTGTTGATTGTCGTAATATATCATACATCATACATACATACATACTGAGTTTCCCTTTTTGTTTTGTTAAGAGGATGCACTTCCTTTTAGGTTTCTGTGGCTATAATAAGTGCTGCACATGAGATCATCTCACAGAATGAAACAACAGTCAGTGTGAGACCGGCAGAGAGATTTGGTGCGAAGAGTAACATGATGAGCCTTTGGTGCAGATGATATGACGAAGATAAAAATTTAACTACTAAATGAAAGCTTTTGGTTAAAGACTCTAGAATTTAAGCATATGTAGTATAAATATGTATATTCGTAACTATGTTTTCTCGAGTTACATTTACATTTAGAGTTTAAGATGTGACTCCTTGTGGTTAATAACAAACAGTAAATTGTATTCTCATTTTGTACACACTTCATATTGCATTAATGCACATAACTGTTCATTATTTTAGTATTACTAACCAAACTAAGAATTTCATTTTACTTCATATTTATCCAGCATTACCTTTTATTCCTATTTTTCAACTGCTGTGTTATTTCTTAGCGTCCACTATATTAACATTGTGATTTTTTTTATACATTTGTTTTAAGTAAATTATACATATTCATTTATGTAATGCATAAAAAGCAACCTGAGGAATCTGAGATCTAAGAATTGACAACAACTCGTTGAGTTTTATTGTTGTATAAACATTGGCTTATGGTATGTCTAAAATTACATTTCACACATATTCTGTTCTACATCAAACATGATGACTGAGTGAGACATTTTAATCTCTAAAAGGCTTTGCAACATTAAATCTTGAGTGGCCTTGGCTTTAAAAAACATCTGAGCTGCTTCACCTGCAATTTCATTTCTTACAGTCACATGTGCAGGAATGAAAAAAAGCAATTCTGTGCTTCTGCAGCTTTGTCAGTGAAGGATGAATCCTGACCCCCATGTACGGCAGGACAATTTCATTTCAGGTGCACTATCATTCAGTTTCACCAAACAGCTCTGTGCTGCAGCCGTCTGACAGCACACAATCCTTCACTCACTTTAACCCCTCAGCACAGCAGGGAAAACCTGAGCCACCGAGGAATAAAACAAATTTATTTCTGGGATTTAAAAAAGATTTGGGACCATGGGCTCACCTTTTTGCTCTCTTCCATCTCGTGCTCAAACATGGCGCTGAATACAGGTGAACGTGCTGAAAGCAGTGATATGGACAGATATGAGGACATATGTTCATGTGTGAGTAATTGTGGCATTGAGCAGCAGTCAGAGTGTAAACACACACACACATAGTGAAGCTATGTCTTAAGCTGCAGGAACAAAGAAAGCATATGGGGTGTGTCAGACTCGTGTCTGTACCTGCCAGGATGGCTTTGTGGGCCTGAAACTCCTGTCCAGCCACACACAGGGAACAGTCAGTGAAGCGGGAGTTCTCCCACAGGCCCCCAAGCTCGTCTGCGAGTCGGCAGTCAGGAACCTTCACCATGTTCATGGTGTTCTGCCCAGATATGTTGACCGAGTCCTGCACCACACTCACCTAAGGGAGGAAATTCAATGAAATGCAATTCTACAAAACACACTGAAATGAGCAAAAGGAGTAAACCAGGACGATGCAGCGTACCTCACAGAAGAGCGTGAGCTTGTCGTCAGGTAGAAGACCGTTGGCCTCATCGAGGAGGAAGTCTCTCCGGATGAACTTTTTAAAGCCCCAGTCTTTCCCCTGGACAAAACGATACGCCCGTTGGCTTTCTACAGACGAGAAGGACACACAGAAATCAGTCCAAGCAAAGGCATGATTTATATATTCAAAAAAACATTTATCCAGAAACAAACCCTACAGAGGGATGTTTCATTTACAATATGATCATTCATGGACTCTGTTGCACTCTAGAGCTAATGCTACTCACCCATGGCTTTGGTCTCCTCCCCTTTGGCATTGAGGATGGAGAATTTAAACTTGGCGCGCACCTCGGCTTTTGGACAGCTGACCAGCAGCAGGTAGAGAGACAGGTAGTCCTTACTCTCCTCATCCAGGCCCTTAGGGTTCACTCGCAAACACCTGGGGATGGCATAAAAACAGTGAAAACTCTAGTAAAAGAGGGTAAAGTTCTTCTTCTTCTCAACAGCTAACTGAAGTACAACCATAGCCATATTTCCATATAAGTTAAAGTGAATTCATATTAAATAACTGGAATTAGGGATGTTTCCATCAACTGGTTTAGAGCATATAAACAAAGCTGTATGAATGCATTTCGCAGAAGCTGGTAGTATAGACTAATGATGGAGGCCAATGTGTCACAGTCACAAATAATAACTGTTATTTCATCTCAGCTCATCTTGACCAGCAGCTGATCAGTCATGTGAGTTGAAAGTTCACTACATCAGTAACAAAAAACACCAAAAAAGAGAGAGATTTTTTTAAGCGCATTTTCAAAGGTTTTATTGAAAATGTGTTCCTACTTAAGCTTTCCTCAAGTCGACCTTCAGAATGGGGATAGAAAATTGTTGATGGAAACAGGACTTACGAACACTAGACATTAAAAACCCTTTAGCCAACCCACCATTTCAGCTTGTCATTGGCCCCAGAAGAGAAGGTGGAGCTCTTGATGACCTCGCCCATCTCCTCACGACAGAAGCTGAAGTTGTTGATGGTCCACATGTAAGAGAACTTCACCACTTTGATCTGGGAAAGGAAACATTATTCAGTACAGCTCAGACTACTTTGATTTATTTTCAGATTAAAGATAACACTGTTGGGGGTTTACCTGTGTGTAACACCAGCTCTCGGCCACAGGCCCGCTGGACATTTCCGCAGGGGGAGGGGGACTCGGGACTCTTGACATTGCCAGCGTGACAGAAGGTGTCGGGGGCACGAGGGTGAGGAGAAGGAATCCGTCACTTCCACTCGTCAGCGCTCAGTCCTCACGTCCATCAGTTCACACCAGATGGAAACAGTTTGCCCCCTAGAAACAACGTGACAATGTGGGTGTGATTAGTTGATCAGACTACAATTTAAATCCCAGCTCATGGAAAATCCTGAAACACATTCTTCTCACAACGAGGCAGACAATCACAGAAACCCATTTCCAAAAAAAAGGTCATTGTGATGCAACACACAGGAACTGTATCTTTCATTAATCCAGTTAAGATTCAATATCATTTAATTCATGCAGCCACACTGACTGCTATCGAGGTTTGTGGCGAGATGAATTGTCCCTGACCCATTTGGGGACAGCGGGAGATCGATGGCCCATGCCTGTTGTAAGATCAATAGCTGCTGCAATTGCAATTAAGTCTCAAAAATGAACTGTAAATAAACAAGCTGCCTCCCAGGACTGTGGTGGGGGTTGGAGCCAGCGGCCAAATCACCTTCGAGACTCACAGTCACACAAAGGCTTGTGTAGATATGTTATGCACACTGCTCTTGTCCAAATACACAAACTCTGACAAACTTAAACAGTTTGCACATATACTCTATGAAGGTTATTCAGCCCTCATGATCATGGCTCTCTATTTCAACCTCTAAACCCTGCAGCCTTTTTTCCAATGTTGCATGATGCTTGAACATATCTTTTTATAGCAAATACTTCAATCAGACAAAAAAACATCCAGTGAAACTTGCAGGGTGTTTGCACAGAACAGACAGGAAAGGTCAGTAGAGGTTGTGGGTATAGGTTATAAAAATCTCATTAGTTTGATATGTATTTTTGTGTGAAAAAGAAATGGACACACAGCTCTATGTCTGAAACATTCTAGCTGTTGGTAAATGGCAACATAAACTGCTGGGAGCTACAAGAGCTGACAACTAAAAACATTAAAAACCATATGTTAACTAGTGATTGTAGTATTTTGACCGACTTTTCAATCCTCAGGAACTCAGAAAACTTTCTAAAAATGGGAAACTTGAGACCAACACTAGTCCCCATGTTAAAACAATGCAAGATTCATGAGCCTTTTTCACCTAGCTGCAGGTTCAAAGGCTCAACTATGCACTTCTATATTATACTTGTAATTTTCTTTCAGGGGCCTCCCTATTAATCTGTAGCCATTACAATACAAGTGTTTGATATTTTATTTTATATTTGACCAGTTTTTTATTTTATTATTCACCATCACTCTAACTCTTCATCCATCTCTACCTTCCCTTCAGCTGCAAAGCCTTTAACATCTTCATCCATAAATTCAATTTGGGTCAAGAAGCAGCATAACAAATTGTGACGTCTGGGAGCTGAGCTCTCTGCTGCTGATCATTTCACTGGGTGACGGCGGTACATTGACAGTAAAGCTGCTCAGACTGAATTGTAACATCTGAACCGACTCAAAGCTAAATGCATGACTGAAAACAGATTTTAGTGGCAAAATAATCTGATTATTGTTTTCTAAAAGCACTCTGGGTCCCTTTAAATTTGCTGTTTTTATACCATAGCACGCCTACTGCCTCCATTAAATCACATTTTGTTAAATGTGCAGAATTCTGAGTGTAAAATGTACCCATCTGTATTTTTAGGGCCCTCAAGTTTTCTCACATTAGAAAGAAAAAAATACATTTCCATGGCATGTAAACTACTCTCCCACAATGCAATGTGTTGCATATCATGCATGAAAAAATTCACTTCTTTCGCGTTAGAGACCACTTGGAACTTTATTTAGTGCTCTCTTTAAATGCAAATACTACATCTATGATAAAAATGCATTACTCCAACAGTTGAATAATACATTAAGGAGGAAGATATATGTATGTGAGCTTTGTCTCATGAGTCAATGCTCAAAGCATATTAGACAAAATTATATATAAAAAATATATAAACTGAGGTTGACAATGATCAGGCTTAAGAAACCTCTCAGAAAACCAACTATAAGGAATGAAATCCCTGCAAAAAGATTTTGCTCTCTTCACATTCTGCTCTATAGTACATCCTGTTTAGTATTAGTAAGCAATGTGAAAGTGAAACACTTCAGTGACATTTTCACAGTGCGGTCACAACCCAAGGTAAAGTCTTCTCGTATGGGACAGGATGTTCATAGCATGAATAACCTGTTAAGCACTCTGCTGGAACTGAGAGATACGATCAAGTCACACTCAAAGCCTGTTTTTAAGAGTGTAACTAATGAAGTATATCAGAACATTAACATTGAGTTTCTTGTTCCAAGTACAGATATTCAGTCCTAAGGGCATTTTTACACTTATTTTGTTTGTTTGCTCTGGTCCAAGCCAGTTTGTAAGCTTGGGGGGTTTTTCTCCTTGGGTCAATTCATTTCACAGTGAAAAAATACATGCAAACCACAATTCATCAGTAAAAACAGCATGATAATCCTTCTACTTATTGGTTGGATGTGTCTGGGGTGGGAGGATATTAAGGTCCAGTGTTCTGGCAAAGAGCATATTTCTTTTAGAGAAACAATACTTGCAATTTATTGTGGAGCAACGACAGGGTTGGCATTTGCTCCTAATCACAGTAATTATGTGGGCAATATAGTGGACAAAATTATTCCAGCAGAAGGCCAAACACATTTCATGGACACATCTTGAAAATTTCACTTCTCCACAATTTGCAAAGAAATCAGGCTTCCTTCAGACAACTGAGCACAACAAGAGAGCCAGGACTGAGATTTTCTGAATTAGGGTCTGACTTCTTTAATAAAAAGGAATATAGGAATGACAAAAACATTGCTTTCCTACTTAAGTCCTACCTTTAAAAAAAAATCCAACAACTTAAACCATTTACACTCATAAAGTAGTAAGTAAATAAACGACTGTGGTTTTGCTGTTACCCACAAATGCCTTTTCGTTTGTGCAGCTGATTTCATCCATAGCATACGGATAAAATCAACCAAACTAATCACAACACGGTGAAAAACAGAGACAATTTAACAGAACTCAAAAAATAGTTTTGCTGTTACCACTGCTCCCTTTCCATTGCTAAGTCTAGCCGACACAAAACTGTCCATACCAGAAGCTTGGTTCAGCCTAGTTTCAGTGAAAGAAAAACCAGCCAATCTTCTTTATTCCTTACCAGTGACGACTGGTAAGATGGACTGAGACAAAGATAAAGGAAGGGGTTCAGGGAAAGAAAATGAAAAGTAAAGTGATAGAGAAGCCAAATGGAAAAACAGGTGGTGAATGAAAGATGGGCCACCGTCTGTGGACCCATTCGATGAGATAAATTGCCACAAAAAGTGGTTAGATGGAGACAAAAGAAAAATCAAACAGCAGCATGAGAGAGAAATCAAATACACATTCTTGGACAGGTGGACTCTGATGAAGACACACGCTGTACTGAAACATTCTCAGCACAAGATTGCTTCTTCCTCTTCTACCCATTTACCCAGATTTGATCTGAAAAAATATGTCAGAAAAATCCTTTAATAGTGAAATAAGACATCAGCCACAGAGGGGAAAAGAAAGTTACAACCTTTATGATTTTTATAGACTCAAACACCGTTTTTCCTGTCTGCCCTTATTTTTCATTATTATTCTGCAAAAGCCATTCAGTTGCTGCATTCACAATCAGTGATTATATCCTTACCCAGTGTTCATGATGAATTTCTGAGTCAGGGACTTAATTTTACCATTGTTTCAACACTACATGGAAAAAAAAAAACTTGTGTATCAACCCCATTATACAAAGCTTCTCTAAATGTAATTTTGGCCTTGGTGATTGCTACTAACACAGTCTCATATTATTATTATTATTTTTTCTTTTTAAGTCAAGCAAGTAGCTTTTCTGTAATCCTGATTACAGACCTACAAAGAATAGCATGACCTCCTTGGAAGAGGTGACAAACTTGAACTTTTCTGTCCTTTCACATGACTTAAAATTAATGCAAACCTACACAAAGTAAATCCTACAAGATGTAACAATCATAGACACTTCTATTGTAAAAAACAACATAAAGTACAACCAGTTCAGGTCAAAGGCAGCATGATAAATTCTTCGTCAGCTGAACTTTCACCTGACAATCAATACACGTATAACTTGTATACAGTGACTATCTGTGTTCCAATAATCTGAACGATGTTTTAAAAATGTGATGGGCAGTTATAAAAAACCAACCAGGGAACAAAACAGCTGCAATAGAATTTAATAAAAATATAGCATATATCAGAGGAAAAGAAAACAAGCTATGGACTACTCCACATTGATCTATGAAGACAAATCATACTTAACTTTGTGGCAGTTTTTACACAATGATGTGTTTTTGTTGCACCATTATGTGGGTCCAAAAACTAAAATTTGCTAAAATGTAAGACTATTGTTAAAGGTATGATACATAAAGTGGCAATGCATTTTCCTGACATTTCACTCCCACTACCAAAAAAGAAAAAGAAAGAAATCAATCTCTGCTTTAAATTAAAGACTGGAGGTATGGAGGCATTTCAGATGGCAATTTCCAAGGGGGATGAAAAAATTGCAACTCTTGTCGAAGTGTCAGTGAACACAATGTCTATTTCCAAAGCTTTGGTCTTTGAGGACTGCAGTAAGCCACAGACAAACCTTAAAACTATAATTGGTACAGGGACTGGGGATCGATTGCACAGAGCGTGTTAGGCCTCAGTGGGAGTGATTTCATATTCTGCCCTTGGTCATGGTGCTCCTCCTTTCCTAAAAACTCAATCTTAGAGAGGTATGAACTATTGATTTTGCTACAGCGATCAGCTTGCCTCGCTCTCATCCCTGACTTTGTGCAGACCCACAATTACATTGAAGGGGATTTGAGCGGGCAAAAAAGCATTAGCACCCAGGCTTCACCTCCTCCCTGTACTTCCTCACTAAAACCCTCCTCTCTTCTCGAGGCACGAGAGGTTAAAGGGCGGAGGGACCTCAATGCATATCTAATGTCGTCAGTCACCTGGTTCACACACCATTACCAACAGTTACACTTGACGCATTGACCTCTCAGGGCAGACACTCCTGCAAGCTGCAAAACACTGCAAGCAGTCATGTCATTAAAGCTTTAAAAAGGGATCTTTATGGGCAACTGGGTAGAAGTGGAACTACACTATTATAATTTTTCAATTTGGGTATTTTAAGCTTCATCATGAATCGGTGGTTTCGTTTATCTTGAAAGCCATAAAAGGAAATTATCTTTCACAGAAACAACTGCCATCATTATTGATAAACTCACAAAAAATATTTTGATTTCCTCAAGATGCTAGTGGCTGATTGATTAATCAGCTAACTGATCAGTGCAATTTTGAAATAATTGCCATTAGCCGATGCCTGTGCTCACAAGGCTAATTTTCCATTAATTACAGTATTTATTTTGCCAACATCAGGGAGGCCACCAAACTTACATATATGCATGTACTTTAGAAGTTTTGTTATTGTGTTAAGTATAGTTTTTTGCTTAACTGTGAGCTTTTATTTAGTGAATTACTTGCATTTTAAGACTGTTCACTGTAGACAGAGTGTGGTCTGAAAAGCTAAAAGTAATGAATCAAAAAGTGTGACAGACACTGTGTTTGTTTAAAACATCATCATGGGAGAAAGTCTTCGCTTTTGGCCCCATCTGTAATTTATGATAAGAATAATGTCCACATCAAAAAAAGGTAATTTGCACTCAACATGTCAGAATAAAACATGAATCCCCACACTCCTACAAAATACTGTTTAGATTGACTGCCTGTTGGTCATATATGAAGGGTTGAATCCAAATAGTGCAACAGCATGTTGCCATGGTTATGATTGTGACATCAGTCAGCTCTAGAGCAAATTACTCAATCACTGGATTGTTTATTCCTGCAATTACCAGCTCCCTCTTGATTTTGTTCATGCCATCGTGAGACCTATTAAAATAAGTCTTATGACTGGTAGAAAACATGGACTGAGCGACTGCTATGGAGTTGAAAAACCTGATCTCAGATTCCATTAAGGGAACATGTTAAAATACTTTAACTTTACAAGAAAAAAGAAAGGTTGTTATTCACTTGCATTGTACAGCAATGTGAGTACAAACATTTAGAGTTGCATCAATTTACAAAAGAATAATAGTCACCATATCTTTGATAAAGGATTATTTAAATAAATGCATGCAAAATTGCAGAAATGCTGTTTTGTCCCTAAAATTTGAAGAATTTCTGCTTTTCCTCCTTTAATATATGAAACCAAATGTCTGTTGCTTTTGGACTGACAAAATAATAAAAATCAAACACATTGGGCTATACAATCAATCAAGCAGAGAAGCAGCAGATGAATCAAAAATGAAAAAAAAAATTTTATTTAGTGCCTTTTCAAGTTTATCTGATTTGAGACTTGATTCGTAGTCCGTCATTTTCTAAATTGCATATCAGTAGATTTTACTTTAGGTCGTCACACTTCAGATGAACGCGGCTAAAAAGAGAGTTATGTTTGCTCAGGATATCTGGGAGGCAAAGAGACAGACTCAGGAAAAACTTAAATATAAGACCATTTTGATTCTGCTGTGTGGCTATATGACTTTTAATATTCAGCAAAAATGCAGCATCAAGACATGCAGAGATTGCAAGTTCTGCAAGAAAGCCAAGCCTCGCCTGACAGGTTACATTTCTGTTGCAGAGCCTCACAATAAAATGTTATCACCAAACAAACTATGTACAAAGCATTCTGTAATAAGTCGAATTAAAACAATAATTACAGGGGGAAAAAAATCAATCTTCTGATTTAACCATATTTACGTTAATGTGTTCACCACATTAACGAGAAAAAAATGGGCATACTTTTATGATATCACTGCTCTAAAGTCAATTTACAGTGAACCCGATTCAAGTTATTCTACTGTGCATGCACTGGTGAACCAATAATAAGAAAAAACAAACAACAACAAATGACAGCTATTCCACTAACCGGTTTTTGACCGCTTATGTAAACAGATCATAACCATACTTGCATTGCATAACAATATCACAGCACTTGAAATGCTTAACATACGATATTTAACTGCCCACTATAATACAATGATCAAAGTAAAAAGGTCTGGGAGAAGGTTAAGGGCATAACTCCTCTTGTTTGTGACAATGGTCTATTTAAAACTAGTATCCTATACATGTGTGTACCACAATATATAATCAATAATGATAACAATAACAATATTTTACATTTTAACGAAAATAGATTCAGCCCTTTAACTAAATACACCTTTTATTGTAGGATAGGAGCAAAAAGATGTTAGGAACTGAAACTCCTTTTACAGATAATGTAGGTGGTTACAGAAGCAGGTAGTTAACCTGCTAACCGCTAACAGTATAGATAATCGACAAAGGTATCTTATTTTGATTTGACCTTTTAATTTAAAAACGTGTAGACATTACTGTGTACATACAGAAAAATAAACTCTATAAAGTAATGACAACTTGTGACAGATTTTAAATTATAGAAATACTGTAAATAACCCAGACAATCTGACGATAGCACGCCAGCTAACTGATCATGCTAAGTGGCTAGCAGCTAACCCTAAGCCAAACAAAAAGGTCGGGGAAATTGCCACAAAAACTGCAACTATAAAAACTAGATAACAACCATCGTCATGTGATTTTAAGTGCTATGTCCATATATAACTGCTTTCTGTTTTATATATCGAGGGACTTACCTTTGAGTTAGGTTAAATTATGTCGCTAGTTGTCCGGGATCTTCTGTTGTTGTTTGCTAGCAGGCTAGCTGTCTTTAGAACTGTCAGACATGAATCGTTGGATAGAGCGCCCCCTGCTGGCTTGGAGTAATGTACAAGCCATTAATAAAATAAAAGCTTACATATATGGTATATTTCCTTTTTTGTTGTTGTTGTCCGCAAAACTTAATAAGTATTTGCAGCTCTGTTCTGTCTAGTATTTCTTTACTTGGATCCTGGGGCCTGTGCTTAATTTCACCACTACCAAAAACTAATTCATCCCAATTTAATCGGCTGACTGGATGAGCTACTGCTCGTGCCAAGATTATTAACAAATCGCACAGATTAACGGGTATCAACTGTTAAATTTAATTTATTTACGATGTGGATAAAATTAATCTCTAGATTCATCAGCTCACCCTGAAGGTGTCTCTAATGCATCTTTAACCTCTAATGTCGAGCAGTTGAGGTTTTCCATTAATCAAACGACGGTAGGCTTCTTCAATTAGGCCATTGAAATAATTAGTCTGCACCAGTCCAGCTGAACGTGATAAGGGTAAATTGTAATAAATGTACCCCACCTAGTGGACACTGGTACTCAGTATATGAAATGACAGGCCAAAAAGCAAAACCATTATAGCCTTTTGTATAAATTTTACCTGAGCATTCTGTAATTTAATAATTTCAGTGTTTCCACATCAACTGTCAAGCACAGCATGGTCTGTAATATCATAGGAAAATCCTAGAGCCCAACAGACATAGGATAGAAAACACACAAATTACATCCATCTGCATCAGTTTAATTTGATAAGAGCTTTAAACTCAATGTACAACCCATGCGTATCTCTTCACATGGGTCAATAAAGATTCAACAAGTGTATACTATAGTGTTAAGTTATCATTGATAAGATCTTTATTTTACAGTATGAAGCCTGACACCCTCCTTTGCTGTAAGGTAAAGTTTATACATAAAGTGGAAAATTAAGAAAGTTTAAACACTCATGTACAGTTAAATGGTAACTTTCAAGCACTGTCAACAAGCCAATCCCTGCATTATGCACAGAAATATACCCACAGTATAATAGGGATAAGACAGAAAAAGCTATACAGACATTTCATTCAAAACTGAATTCTTGTCAACAAATATTTACACATTTACAGAAATTGGTATATTCTGATTCAACAACATCAGATGTAGACAAAGGCTTCCATATCAAATGCATTGGAAATAAAATATGTAGTCGTCCAACAGATGATATCAGACAAAAAAAATGTATGTGTGTATGAAAACATTTATCTCCGCATTTTAGGGACAACAACATTTCCACTGGTTGCGATGGGGATCAGGAGTTTGCGCTGGTCCATACGAAGATATTTTTCAATAAGCACTTCAACCGGCACCTTGTTGTTCACGTGACCCTGCCTACACAGCGAAGAAACACACAGGTTATAGCAAATAACGTGTGTCAGGTGTCAGGTGTTTTACACTTATTCTGTAAAATAGATAATGGTTTATATTAGAGGGGTGTTTAAGAAACTGTTATTTATGCCTGCCACCTAGAGGTCAGTGTAATCCTAGTCTGGTATTGTTTTTGGCTGCATTGCAACAGCCAATTCTGCTCATGAATAGAAATCATGACAGCCACATAAGCAAGAGGGTCAAGATGAAGTGTTTGAAAATATTATACCAATTGCTCACCCCATCACACAACACACCTACCTTTTCAACAACAGTTCAGCATCTTCAACCTCGATGGTTTTTCTCTTTGCGTGAAGAGCAAACGTCTCAAGGTCCTCCGCCATCCGGTCAAAGTATTTATCCATTCTGTTTAAGATGATAAAAATATGTGCATATAGTAAAAGTCCATGACATCCACACTAAATAAATACCTGTCATAGGTACTTACATTTCTTTGAGGACAGGGTAGATGTCAGCAGAAACCTTCGTTTTGGCATAGTGCTTGAACACATTCATCAAATAGCTCTTAGGAAGGCCAACTTCCTTTTCAGTTCGCCCTGTCCTCTTCCGTCTCACCTGCTTTTGTTTTTTAGGTGGAGGATCAGCCTCACCTGAACTGTCAATGGGAGATCGTTTACAGGAAAAAGTGTATAGGTTAGGGTGAGGTTTGGGTTGTATGGGTTTTGTATATATTATTGACATTACTGCTGGATGATGTTTGATCCACATAGGTCAAGTTTAATGTGCATTCTTATAAGTTTTTCCTAAAACATAGAAACTAAACATAAATGACTAGATGTTTCAGTTTCACAAACCTGGGTTGAATATTCTTAAAAACAGAAGGTGAAGCTGGTTGACTGGTCTGCAAAAATGAAATTTTCTGTCTGATGAATGCTGGAGTCTTGCTGGGAATCGCTGAAATAGAAAAAAACATGTTATACCCCTTTTTTGTTTGTCTATTTTTTTTTTTTTTACTAACACACAAACATAAAATAAAGAGGCTAACCATCACCCTCTTCATCATCATCATATTCCTCCTCCTCTTCCTCCTGTTCAGCAGGGTCCTGAGCAGCAGCTTCTTCAGGAGAATGGTCATTTAGGTCAGGGCTTTCCTGAATATCGAGCGTCCCCTCCAGAAGACAAGAGTTCTCTTTATCAGCATCAGACTCGGTCTCTGTCTGTCCCAAGTCAGGGATCCCTGTATGAAGCTGGCCACTTTCATGGCTTGCCAGTTCCAGACTGGTGTGGGCTTTTGACTTGTGATCAGACCATCCTTATGCAAAAAAGAAAAACATTTTCATAAACTTTCAAGTCCAGGTAAATTGAAATCAGACTAAAAAGGAAAACATATCTCACAAGGTACAAAATAATAGCTGAAAACCTATATATGTATATGTA
>JAOWBC010000617.1:10123378-10134842 GCA_028566105.1 Hypoplectrus providencianus
TTACAGAGTTTGTAACCTGTGATTCATTTTTATCTTTGATGCAAACTTGTGGAAAAAGGGAGAAGAAAGTGTGCTAAGAAAAAACTTTACTGTCAGCTAAACATTGGGGACTTTTTCCACATGAAGTCCAGTATTTCAACTGTTAGTTTGATTAAAACAAGAAAAAATAGCAAAAGTAAACTAGGAAAAGTCGGACGTGGAAGCAACTGAACCAGCATCTATAATATACCATGTATCGTAGTGATTAGATGCCGAGCTGACTGTCAGCATTGCGTGTCTGCAGGAGTTTGTGAGATTGTTCATGCACACAGTGGTTGTCTGATTTTAGGTTGTGTTTCAGTGGTTTTATGATTTCAGGCCATGTTTGAATGACTGCAACAGGTGTGAAAGTCACACAACAGTTCATTTTATAACCATTTTGTTAAATCTATATACTTTCATTTGGCTCAAAACAGGAACTTTGCACCACATGATTCAGGTCAACACAAGTTCAGTGTTTGTGGTCAATACAACATGGTAAACATAATGAATGAAAAATGACAAAAGTCTAAATATATCATTCACAATAAACTCTGAGTCTGTAAGATGCTTAAGAGATGTGAAAGAAACAGAAAAGGCAGAGGATGGAGACTAACTGGACTCTATTAACCATCCCCTACCAGATCGTACTGTTTACATGAATAGTAACATCTACTTATTTTTCTCCTTTTTAAATATAGTTATGATCTTTTTCCTTTTGTATTTCAGTTATTTTTATTGATCTAGCTATTAAACGTTATTAAAAGCACTAACTTGCCCATTTACCCATCTCCCTCCTCACAACACACGATTACCACAAAATGCTTACTATATCCCCCACAAACAAACCTCCGCTCCCACAACCCAATAAAAAGACCCTGCAGATTTTTCATACCCAAATGATCACGTTATAAGCTTTTGTGCCTGTCCAGCTTGTTGTTCAGATTCTTTTTTTTTTTTTTTTTTTTTTTTTTTAAATGGTCAGCATGATCACATTCAGAGCAAGTGAGCGGACTCAGAGGCTCACCTTGGTGCAGATCCGGAGGAGCATCTTCAGCACTGGGTGAGGAGCTGCAGATGTTTGTGGGAGAGGAGCCGGGTGAGGAGGCAGGAGAGGGAGACAAGGACAGGGGTGTGGTGGTGGGCTCGCTCTGAGATCCACTGCTGCAGCTCTGTCGAGGGACCGGAGCGCGGTGACCGTCTGGAACTTCAAGGAGCTGATGAGACAGGACACAACAGCGTGAAAAAAATGTCAGAGAGCAAAATATTACGGTACATTCTCTTTCTATGTCAACTGCTCCTGGAAATGTTCACATGCATAGAGAGGAAGTGGCCGTTACCCTGTGCTGGGGGTGAGGTGGCTGGCAGATGAACATGCCCTCCAGCTCCTGGTTGAGGCCCTCCACGCTGCAGCGCAGCCTCGGGACCAGTGTGGACAGGGGAGCGAGGGGGATGGGAACCGGCTGAGTCTGAGGACATAACAATAAATAAAATGGAATTTAGGTGGATATTAACAAATCAAACAATACATATACAAAACACACAAACAAATACAATACCCCAGCTGGTTTCTCTTATTGCTGTTATTGCAAATTGTCTGTGTGTGGGTTGTGCTGTTTAGCTCTGAAATTATTCAAACGGTGTGTTTAATCTGATAAATGGCCCAAGACTCAACTTCATTATCATGTATGAGGGAAAAAAAAGTCAATTTTTTACATTCAAAAATCATGCAACAGGAAAACGTTTGCCTTTTAAATTAAAAATGGCTAGAACACCATCTGTTCGCATATTACTGAGTTAAGATTATGTTGAAAAATTTTTAATCAAACTTTTCAACGCCCCCTTCACATGCAGATCTCAAAGCTTCTTCTACACTATGTATATAATAAAGCCACGTGTGCTAAAGAGATTACTGTGTTATCAATAATCTCTTAACACTTTCTGGTACACATTAGGTTTGAGGTCAGTCACTGGTTTATCATGTGACCACAGGTTGGTGTGAAAGCACCTCAGCCCAGTGGAGTGTGGCACCCTGCATCACCCAGTGCAAACCAGCTGCTCTGAAAGCAGAACTACACATTTCGTTGTGAAAAGCAGAAGCGACATGATGTAGTGGTCTTCCTGTTGCTTCAGTGTTTTATTTCATTCCTTCCTGCGATGAGCCACACGTCTAAGTTTACTGTTACAAAAGGTAAATCAGTGATGTGTGTCTGCAGACTGACAAACAGAAACACAGAAATGTCTTTATCAACTTTGCCTGGAAACAGCATGCACACACATGCATGTATGTATGATGTCAGTGCGTTTATGTTTGGAGATGATGCTAAGGTACCTGAGTAGCTCCTAGGCTACAGCTCCCCTGAGGATAGCCACGCTGGCGGTCTTGATCGTGCCCCCCTGAGACTGCAGGTTTGCTGCGATGCTGCAGCTGTTGTTTTAGTTTAGCAATCTGCAATGAACAGAGGTTACTGTCAGTCACACACAAAGGAAGTCCTTCAAAATGCACAAATGTCACACACTAAGAAAAAAGGGTCCCTTCAAAAGCATGTTAGCATTTGACTGATAATCTGATCATGTGGTGGCTCAGATAAAACATATGATGAAGCTATTGAAAGCTCTCAGAAAGGGAAGTTTCTTTGCAGATGAGATCATTTGGTCTCCTGTTGCTCAATGCTGTCAAAGTAATTGAGTCAGGCCTTTTTTTCCCCAAGAGCTCGCTCTATTTGACATTAGGTTTAGCAAATGTGGCTGTTTCAAACACACACTGAGTTATGCATGGTGGTAATGCAGGTTCACCTCTCGCAGATGCTCAGCGCTGCCCCATGATGCAGATCGCTTGTGGCTGCTGCTCCCTCTCCTGCTCTGAGATTCATCTGACCAGGAGTCTGGGGTCTGTGGAGGAAGAGAGCATCCATAAGAAGCAATACTCTTTAAGCTGACTTATTCAAATGTTGAAAAGGGTGGAAGTTGTACACTAAAGCCCTGCAACATAAAGGGACTTCACATATATTTCCCCAGAAGCTGCACACTTAGCAAAGCATTTCATGCTCAAAGGGCTGATGAGCAGCCACATCACACCATCCACACCCACAGACTCTCTTCACACTTGTCGAAAGAGCAAAGAGCAGGAGAAACTGAAAAACACAGAGAGGGGGGGAGGATGTGGGCAAGCGAAGAGCAGTGGTGAGTGCCTGCACACAGAGCAGAGAGGATGGGTGCAGCCAAAACGGCCTCATCAGCTGACTGCAGGGACTGTTCTCATGGCTGTGGTTCTCACTCTGTAACAGCAGTGCAAGCACCGGACACTCCCTCCTGTCTGTCTGTCTCTCACCGACTTCCTCCTCTGCTAAAACTGCAAACTAATCTAAAACCATGACTCGACAACGTTAAAGGCCTAAAAGCTAAACTGTAAATGTGGAAACATCAGTGGTTAAATCATGCATTCTGTTCATTTCAGAACCATCAGGTTCAGTGGACCTGGAGCCGACCTGGGTGGACTTGTCCTTGCGAGACAGGCTGCTTTGTCCCTCTGGTTCTTTGGGCCAGTGTCCCTGCAGGTACGGCCCGATGATGGCGTCCAGAGACATCGTCCGCCTCATGCCAGAGCTCAGCTGGTGTGGTTTGGGCTTTCCAGCTGTCAGAGGGAAACAACTTTTTATTAGATGCGCAGTATCACAATCATCTGGTTGTTTCTCAAGTTCAGTTGGTGGCAGAGTTGTTGAACTTTAACTACGCAATAGCTTTTGCATTACACTTTGTAACCCCTTATTTATGTCATATTACAGCAGTTTGAAGATATGAAGTGCTTTAATACAGTTGTACACAACACGTACATTGAACTTTAATTAAAGTACAGTGAAGTTGTGTTGTTAAGGAAAATACCCAAAATTCAATGGCTTTAGCTTTTCAGACATGAAGATTTCCTGTTTTATAGGTCATTTATAACATGATTATAGAAATGGAAAGGCTCTTGAAACCTTTAATTTCTTTTGTTATGAGGACACTTTGCCAGATTAATCATTATTAAAGACAAATTATATATTACACACACACATATATATATATATATATATATATATATATATAAAATCATGTCTATATATTACTACACCTCCATGAAATATTGTTATACTCTATATTTCGATTTTATTATAATTCCTTTCCTTAGTTTTGGCTAATCAGTCCTTTTGGTAAGATGTGCAAGTATCTTGCACATCTTTGGTAAACACATACATTTTAAATGGTGGCTTAAAACCACATGTAATCGTTTTCTAATAACAAAAACATGTAATTGAAAAATACATACAATACTTTACACTCATATACTATACGTTACAGAGAGGTGCTTCCTTGTTGACATTATGGATTGTTTTATGACTGCTATAGATGTTTTCTAATCACTGGAGCTTCACTAGGTCATCTATTTTAAGTTTTAAACTAATTTCTAGACGATAATAAATTATGCAAATTAAGTGAGCACATCAACCCATTTTGTGTCACGGTATAACGTTTATGCCTAAGCACACATTGATCCATGGACACAAACTGTATGATCCATGTCGTGTGACAGGTGTGGAGCTCATACCTGACTTCCCATCTCTCCGGTGTGGTCGAGGCTTGCTGGCCAGCTGATAGGGGATTGTAGCCTTGAGGGGTTGTGGACCCAAAGTGGCCCCCCGTGCCTGTCCGGCTCCACCTCGGCCAGACATGTTTCCAGAAGCAAATCTGGGGCTTACTTACTCCAAACTAAATGGTTTTAGCAGTGGCTGTCCTGCCTGGTGGAGACCTGGGGGCGCTCTGGGGAAACACTGGTGATCCAGCTGAAACCCTTCCTCCACTGCTGATGATGATGACTACTAAAAACCGTTACAAAAGTCAGTCTTGACTAATATAGACACCATTTCTGAGTAAATACAACCAGCACTGAAGCTTAGCTCGACAGATGAGACGTTACAAACACTGTGTGGTGAAGTCTTCGTCGCTGATCATACTTTTTTCTCAGGCTTGTATGCGAGTTAGCAGCCTAGCAAGAAAAGTTTCTTTGTGAGGATGATGAGATATTTCTCCCCGTTGTCGATCGAGGAAGCAGTTCCAGTTTCAAAAAGTCAGTCTAACGTCAACCCCTACGTCTTCTGAGCAAACCTAGAAGTATATTTCATTATAGTTTCTCGGGCTGGAGCGTGTTTTAGTGGCCCAGAAAGCTGCGAGGTGGCCACAGTTATTTCCCCCTCCGCGTTCTTGTCTGAACTCCAAACACCTCCACCACCACGCTGGTGTGGATTTAATTATATGTGGGGGCGGGGCCCGAGGCTGTAGCTCACTTTTTATTGGTTGTTGGAAACCAAGACTTAAATCTCGTTGGACAGTGTGCCATCAATCCGTCAAACCTCAGTATCACCGCCCCTAATTCATATCTCATATTAACTTTTTTTTTTCTTTACGTTAAACTCGCGTTGAGACGCCAAAGTCATTCTCATACATTATATGGACAGTCACAACAAGTAATCGTGATGTAGAAAATACTTTTCAACACATAATTTAGTCACTTTAAAGTTAGGTTACAATTTCAAGCGGACTTAGATGGTCCTCGTAGAAATTTAAAGGGCCAATACCAGTGTTGTTGTTTTTTAAAAACATGTAGCCTTTACTGTTTTTTAAAATGTGGACTTTTTCATTAGGGGAAAAGTATTCAGACCCCTGACTTGAGTAAAAGTATGAATACCACTCCACAAACTCATATTGTACTTAAAGTGTCAAAACTGTATGTACTCATTAAGCAAAATGGCTCCACTCAGACTGATTTATATATTCCAAATATATTCTTGGATTATTGTCACTGATGCATATGTAAGCAGCATTTTAGTTTTCTCAAGGTAGGGCCTTATTTTAAAGGAATAAATATACTGTTTAAAGGTTTAATTAATTTATAAAAAAAAAATCTAATCAGTTTCTGTTTTCTTGCGTTAAAGTTAAATCTTGTCATGATAAATAACTTACGTGTTTGGTTAAAAAGAACAATATTTTCCTCAAAATTTTGTGGAGCAGAAGTATAAAATTACTTCAAATTGAAATACTTAAGTATCTAAAAATGTCACTTAGGTATGTACTTGATTACATGTACATTCCACCACTCACTATTTTTGATAAATACACAAGACTATTTGATGGTTTTTTGGGTTTTTTTTTTTTTATGTCTCTGTGTTTTACCTTTTCAGGTAACCAATAGCTCCCATTGATTTTGTCATTGCAACTTGAAAAAAAATCTGCAGGCTCCTGAAGCATCATAGATTTTCCAATAATGTACTTTTACATGTGTTATTGCCACTTTTACTTAAGTTAAAGGTGTAAAAGGAGAAGTAGCTCCTTCTCTGTTGTTTATTTTAGTCCCATTGAGCCATGTTTCTTAGTGTTACACTGTCATAGTGTGGTGATGCAATATGAGAGCAGATTGATTTGAAAAGTCTGGACTGCATTACTTCACATCAATAATGGGTTTTAACAAAAAAAACATTTTTTTCTTAAACCGTAACTGGTTGCACCACCAAAGTAGGTTTCTACACTAAATCAGGATTTTCATACAAAAAGAATTGTAACCACTGGAAACCTAACAGTAATTAATTTTAAAACAGTGTTGCCTGGTTAGCTTGTAAAACCACTAGTATGCTTTTATTAAATCACTTACTTGTAGGCTAATAATTTCATCATCCTGACTCATATTAAATCACCCCAGCTGGGCGTGTGTGCACCATCTGGGTGGACTATAAAGTGGTTTTGGGTGGTGTGTTTGCATCGGCAAGACAGTCTGCATTTTGGGAGATAAATGTCCAGATAAAAGGGAGTGCCAAGGGAGACAGGGGGTAGAGATAACGGGGCATGCTTTTTAAGGGGAAGATCCTAGACCAGTGCTTAACCCCCGTTGTCCCCTCACCCAAGCCAAACTGTCCCTTAACGTGCATTTACTTACATGAGACCTCGTCCCACACTAGATAACATGCTCGTGTGTTTGGCACGCCACTCGCCACAATGGGAGTGAATGTGCTTTATCACAGAAGGCTGAAGTGTTGAACCATGTGTCCGGCTTCCTGCTCATCTATCTCGTGCAACTGCGCCCAACAATCGACGTCACTTTGACAAAACAGCCAAAGACAAAGCCAGATAACTCAAACCAACTTTCCCCAACCCCTCCCGCATTCATTCATTTCACAGCCAGGCAGTTAATTGGACAGTATGTTGATCAGGAATGTGTCTCCTATATAATGCATTTCTAACGTTTACCAAAGGACTTTAAGCGGCTGTTTGTTTAGCTCTATGTGTTTGTCTGTGGTAATGAATGAATGATCCTAACCTATGACCCCACATGTGCTATAGAAACGGTGTTGTGCTTCACAAAGTTAAGCTAAAAAGGGGAGACATGAAAACAAAAAGTGACCCCCTGCACAGGGGCAGAGAGTGTGCCTTAGTTTGTTTGGCCTACAGTAATTTAAATAACCTTGATGCAGGCTTTTAAAAGTGTTTGAGTTTACTTCCCAGTGTTTCCTTTTTTGTGCCTCCCAGGTTAGCGATAACCTACATTGACACAGTAGTTTCTAAGCAGCCAAATGGAAACCAACATAACTTGCAGGAAAACAACAGGTAACTCATAAACAATCTTGGGAGACTAAGAGGTTGCTGCCATTCAAACAGCACTTTCTGGGCTCACTACGGCACAGCAGTGCTTTGGACTACATGCTACAAGAATACTTTTTACACCACTGCTCTGCATCATGTTTCACAACACAGATACGTTTTTTAAGCATGCCAACATTTTCAGTATAGACTTTAAAAACAAAATACACATCCACTGCATACCGGCATTTAATGTTTCAAAAGAAGGCAGTTTTTATTGCAGTTTTAAATAACACAATGCATTCCAACTCTCAACAACACTGCATGAGACTGCAATTTACATGATGGTACATGAAAAAAGTAAGTATGTCATTAAATGAATTCAAATATAAAACAAAGAGGGAAAAAATGAAGCAAAAAAACAAAATAAATCTAATGACACACACACACGTTGCACATTCACTATTTCTCTCCTGCTCAAACTACTCTATCAAGCCAGGTTTGTAGAAAAAGACAATGAAAACATTCATTCTGCATAGTCACAATGCACTTTGCATTTGTATGCAATATATATTATGTCAGTTTTTTTCTGTTCACATTGTTGTGCCTCTGCAAACCTTGGCAGCCTGACAGGTCTTTAATGTCACATCCTAAAATCTGCATCTACTCTACTGTATGATTGAATAAGGCCTAAACTGTCACTCATCCTAATATCATAAAGCTGTTTCTGTTTATTTCCAAATAATCTTCATTATAAAACCTTCTGGCCACTTCAACTCTCTTTTTATCTCTCTTGTAATAGTGTAATATAATATGGCAAAACATTGTTTCTGTTCCCTAAAAGGTTATATCCACCCTGTACTGCCAAAATTTTGCAAGAGGCAGTATAAGATACACTGACAGACTGATGAGACACAGACAAATGGACAAGTACATACAAGACAACCCTACAGAGATGACTGTGACCGGTACAGACGTGACTGTAATTGCACAAAATCAAGCATCATGACATAAGAAAGGTCAAACTTGAATTGGTTGTTTGCATTCCAGGAGGCTTAATCATGTCAAGACAATTAGAAACAGTGAAACTGCAGGAGGCCGTCGGGCAGTACAGCAGCTATTCTTGCATCTTGGTTGGACAGTCCCACAGAGGGAGGCTACTCTTTCACAAACGCTTTAAAGGTGTAAGTTGAGACAGTGCTGGGCTCGTAGCATAAGGGTAACACCTAAGGGCCACAAAAGAGAGCATTTGTCCACCTACCAAAAGTAGTCTTTTTTTGTTTTCATGTTGAATTGTCTCAGTGCCAGTTAAGGAGTCGGCAGTGTTTCTTTGGCGCCCCCTAGCTGGGAGACAGTGCAGGACTGTTCTCTGTGCTGATGTTGACGAGGCACTCGCTGGACTTGAGGCTCGCCAGAGACTTGCAGCTCGGGAGGGAGGCCAAGGATCCACACAGGCCCATCATGGAGGGGGTGTAGTCCTTTTCTGGAAGGGTGGGACGGACATACGAGGGAGGGTCAAGTCATGTGTCTGTGTGTGTGTGATTACTTGCTAATTCTCATTTCATCAGTGTGTAAAGTGTCACCTGTGCACCAGGCTCCATTCTGTTTCCCCTCGGTCCTCTGTGAGTCGGACTCCAGGCTGATTTCCACTGACAGCAGCTCTGTGCTGGGGAAACTCCTCCTGCAGACCAACACAACAAACTACTGTTGTAAAATAAAAATATAGCACATTTCCAGAGTTTTCTGTAAAGTTAAAACTATAGAATTATGGTGATATAATATATGCAGATCGATCTTTTTTTTTCTTAAATTTCATGGAATCACAATATTATACAAAAACAAAAAGTCACACAATAAAAGCAACAAATATTTTTACATTAAAAACATGCAGATATATGAACTGCTGTCCAAAATACAAAGATTGTGAAATGTGCAACATGTATACACATGTGTATATATGTTTGTACTGCTTTTCTGTTACATGTATATAAAATCAAATATGTGTGAAAATAAAGTTCAAACTTATTTTACGCCGCTACATCTTCAATTTTACAAAATATTTTCCTTATAGAGGGGTGGTCCAGAGAAAAGTATAGTGAAGTAGTAGTATGTGGACAACATAACACAGTATGTGGATTTTGTCTTTGCACTTGTTGGCCTGAATGCACCAAAATATACAATCTACAAAACAAACCTGCGGAACAGCTTGACGTCGTCTTGGCTGCTGTATGGCTGAAGCGTCGGCCACTGGTTGACCAAAGGGATTGAAAGGTTTTTGGACAGATGGTTGGCGTCACATGGAATCAAGCTCGTCCTGATAAACATGACAAAACAAGGCATTGAAAGTCCGATTGAAACACTCCGAATAGAGGAGGAATGTGAGTGTGAAACCGGGACACAACCCATCAGTCTGCATCACTCACAGCTGCTCCTGGAGCTCCAGGACTATGGCCTCCAGGTCCTTCTTCTCCTGTGCGCTGTGGCTCTGCAGCTCCTCCAGTCGGGCCTTCAGCCTCTTGTTCTCTGTTTCTGCGTTCTTCAGCTGCGACTCACGCAGGCGCACAAGCTCCTCCAGATAACCCTGACAACACACATCCACACAGAGTGAGAGGAAGCATCCACCCTCACACTTTAATATTAGACATCTGAGATGCTTGGTTTATTATAGAAAGGATATGGGTGACGTTGTAGTGTATCCTGTTTTCGAAAAAATATTTTTTTTGTGTGTTTTGTCTGCACACCTTCTGAGCATTGACGATCTTGAACCTCTGCTCCATCTTGCGACACTTTGTGCTCCAGCTCTCCTCATCAGTGACCAGCGGGATGTAGGGGTGGTCGGGGACGCTGTCATCGCTTGTGCTGCTGTCAACACTCTGTCGATCGTCATCATCACTCAGGTATTCATAACTACAACGGACGCAGTCAAACAATACAGATCACTGTAAGCACCCAGCATCATCAAATATTAGAGGAGATTAAATTTACTGTGAGCTTGTTGTCATAAATATACCTCTGTGTGAATTTCAAGTACGGTGTGAAATCAATCACTGCAGAGGATTTCCCATCCAATGCCTCTCCTTTCAGACAGAAACTGTGACAGAGAAACCACACAGATTAAAAAAACAAAACAACAACCGACCTACTTAATTGATGCATACAATTTTACAACATAAAGGCCAAATCTCCTCACCTAAAATCTATGGCTCCAAGACCTATGAGCATCCCTGTAAGGACTGTGGCTTCCTCTCTTAACACGATGGCTCCTTCTGCATAGAACCTCCTAAACAGACAGAAAACGGCAGGTGGGAACAAAGTTTTTTGTACGGAAAGGCTGATAAAAAATTCTCAGACCTCATTTCATTTTGAGAAACTTTATTTGAATGTTTTGGTATTTATATGTCTGTTCAGTGTGCAGTGTGTAAAGGGCTGTCTGCTCATACAGTACAGTTTTATGGCATGTTGGTACTGTTTATCACTATAGTTTATCATTTTATATGATCACTTTAAACTTTAGACAGTTTATCACTGTCAGTCACTCGTTGGTTCACAAACCAACAGATGACTTCATGGTGACTAAGTCTATTATTAATATACAGTGTGGGATACGATTATATAGGTAGATGTGTGTGAGGGCTCATACCTGGTCGTTCTGCTGTCCCTCAGAGCAGTAGCAATGTATTCAGAGAGCCTCTTCTCCATCAGGGCGACTCTTATCCACGCTCGCCCCTGTAGAGGACACCAAAGGGAGGAGAAATGAACTTAAATTCCTCACTGCATGACATAACATAACATAACATAACATAACATAACATAACATAACATAACATAACATAACATAACA
>JAOWBC010000617.1:10145578-10171937 GCA_028566105.1 Hypoplectrus providencianus
GCAGGAATGCAACCAAATCAGGGTCCCACGTTGCATCTGCTCCTCTATTTCAGAAACTCCAGATTTTAACTATATGTGACACCAATATTATTCAGAGATGTGCTTTTGTCTAAGACTCATTTTATCTGTTTCTGCTATTGTAATTGTTCTTATTTCATATATAGTGTTATTATTACTTTTTTGTAGTAAAACCCATTGAATAAGAAGGTGTGTCCAAACCTGTGACTGGCTCTGTATATCTTAAAAAACAAACATAGTGTTCACCATATGGGGTTTCTGAGCAGTGAACTGAGGCTCAGTGTCTTCAGACATGGAGTAGAGCACAGCGTCCTTCACGAAAATGCTGACTGCCCGACAGATGAAGGAGGTGAAGAGGTGAATGTGGATGTAATTGCGCGTGCAGTGGAGACGTCTGAAAGGTTATCGACAAACACTCTCAGCTGTAAACCACTGAACATCGAGACAGTACAACGTGAATCATTTTTTTCAGGTTCTCACTTGAAATAGCAGAGGATGGAGACGGCCACCAACAGCGACGCCAGAGAAACTGAGTATCCAACCGTGTACATGAGATGGAGCCTCTCAAACACCTTCTGAAGCAAAACAAAACATGCTTAGTGTCTGCGTGTGTGCAGAGCAACCAGGGGTGGAAATTAACCAAGTTCATATACACAAGTACTTTAGTTAGGGTATGATTTTGAGCTACTTATACTTGAGTATTTACACGAATATAACTTTATACTTGACGACATTCTCTACTTCATTTTGCTACTAACAGCTTAAATTACTTTTTTAATTTGACTTAAAAATATGATACATTTAAAAAGATGATGCATGTTTATATATTCCCCTACATTGAGTATAACATGTAGTTCAGATGAACACTAGCCTTGACAAATGCTGCTAAAATAAATACATAAATAATAATAATAATACAATATATATTTTGAAAGTATAAAACAATCCAAGGAGGCTCATCCAACATAACGAGTACTTTACTTTGAAAGCTTTAAGTACATTTTGATGCTGATACTTTTGTATTTTTACTTCAGTAAGTTTTAAATACAGGACTTTTACTTGTGCAGTTCGGTATTAGTACTTTTAATAAAGTAAAGGATCTGAATACTTCTTCCACCACTGGGAGAAACACCAGGTCAGCCTTTCAAAACTGAACAGCCGTATGAGCAAACACCACGGACATGTACGTACCTCCTCCTGGCTCCTGTGGTTGAAGGTTAAGTACGTGGTGCACTCGCTGTAGTTGGCCCATGTGCGGTTGATACTGGGCACCAGCTCCCAGCTCCCTGACGTGTCACACTGGCGGTAGGCTCGCCCTGGGTCACAGGAGGACTGGTTATTGTAACCCAAGAAATCTGTGATACATTCTCGATACATGTGCACATTGGTGTCTCTTGAGCCATCCTACCCTTGTGGTTGAAGTCGTAGATGTACTCTGGACACAGCACCGACACCAGCTGACCCGCTCGGCTCCGTGGCCAACAGATGATCCCGTCCCACTCAGGGATGCACTCACCCTCTTCTCAAATAATGAGAAACAGCTGTTATTAAGTAGATACAGACTTATGTGCATGATGAAGGAACAGCAGGCCTGAAGAAATGTTTTTAACACGAGTGTAAAAACTCCTGTCCACTGTTGCAGAGGTCAATTTTCCCTAAGGTTTAGAAGTAAAACATGATGGAATAGCTTTTCTAGCTCTGCAAAAACATCCCCGATAAAATGTTCTGAAATAATCTGAGAGTTTAACAGCTGTTCTGTCACTGCTTTCCCCCATGTTTTCTTATGCACACAAACTATTTCATTATCTGTATCTGTATTCATGCAACCAACAAGAGTATCCTTCTCTGTATTTGTATAAAAAAGGAAATGGGCATGTTTTACACTGGAAGCAACTTTAAAGCAATCAAACAGTATAATTAATAACCTTATAATCATTGGCATTACAATGTTTGTACTTTCGAAGAATCTAATGCATTTAATATTGGCAAATTGTTATTAGAATATTTCCACATCCTCATACTGTTAATAAACAGATGTGGCTCCCCTCAACCTCTGAAGCCTAAATCAACATTTAGGAACAAATCAAAACCCGTCTGAATGGTTATGCTTTAAGGACATAGATCCTGCACTTAGTCACAGAGTATTTTAGTATGATGAATAATATCTGTAGACAGGAGTGTTGATGGATCTGCTGCTCACTGTGCCCCTTTATGACGAGTCCTCAGACCGGGCTCGATCTTATATAATCCCTCTCCAAATAGATCAGAGTGAAACCACTCATCATCGGCTTCTGCGTCACAATGTGAATGAAAAATGTCCCGCTGTTATCTGCACCTAAATTCAACTGTGTTATCACAATGAGATAATGCTCAGCAGGATATTGGATGGGTGTTTGGTTGTATCTGATCCTAAATAAATAATTGATGTAATAAATACAGTTTCTGATTATACATTTTGGACATGCACTCCCTGACCGCTTGTATTTTTATAAAAACACTGGATATGCTTGGTAGAGGGCATTACTTTCCTAATATGTAGACATTTTGAAATGTTGAAGGTGGGAAAAACCCAAACTGAAGTCAAACTTAAAAAATATGACTTAATAGATCGATCATTTGTCATGACTATAAGACAGTTTATATACAGTTTATTGGACAATTTAAGGAGTTATCTAATATTTTCTTGCAGAGAACTTCATCAGAAGGTTCAGGGTTTTTTAACACAGACTATATGAAAGAAGTTGATGCAACCTCTACATCTGATAATAAAGATAATGACAAAGTGCCTTAAACCATTACTCTTTATAACGGCCAGCAGGGGGCGACTCCACTGGCTGTAAAAATAAGTTTAGAGAAAATGTCCCTATTTCTTATTCTCTTGATCTATTACCTCAGTAACATTTTTGTAATGAGTTTTATGTTTTCAATCATAAGTCTCAAGTATTCTTCCATACAACATGATGATAATTAAGTAAATGATGGGCCCATTCAGAGTTAAACAGACTTGAGTAAAGTATAATAAAGTAGAGTGTGCATTAAGGTTTTATATGGGGACCAGTGAAGATAGAGGCATAACATGTAGCATCCCTCCCAGGTCATTATTTATCCAGCCTTATAAAAACAAGTCAACAGTCTCCACTGAAGTCCACAAACTAATTGGTGCCATCAAGGTGACAATGTCCAATTCTTTTATACAGTCTCTGACTTTGACACAAAAAAGAAAACAGAAATGAACTGAACTGAACTGAACTGAACTCTGACCTGTTACAATTCTGAATAAATTAAATGATGGAAATCGGCACACAAACCTTTGACCAGCAACATTTGAGCCCGGATGTTCTTCTCACACTTTGCGTGAGCACCAATCAGGACGTAGATCTGCTCATCTCGTGTGATGACATCATCAGAGTCGATCTGTAGAGGGCACATAAAACACACAGTAAAGCTGAAGTGTGGACTGGAGTCAGGCTCTAGAGACAGATCAAATGACTTTACACTCAACGCGAGAAAACACTTGCAAATCATTTAGTCTTTGGTTTGAAAATCTGTTTGTACCATCCTCCAAGCCCAAAGATTAAAAAAATATGCTGAACAAATCTATAATAATTAAAAAACTGCTACTTGAAGTTAATCTTAAATACATTGACTTACTTAATGGTTAGCTAGGATGCAAAGTATCCATGGTTTAAGCACTAATTTGCTCCAATGATTCAATCTGATTAGCTTTGGAGCAACCTCAGCATGTGATCAGCTACCATTCTTGCTTTTATTCATCTTTTAAGGTACCAAAGACATTTAAAATATCCCTCGGAAGTCTCTTTCCAGCAAGGGCGACCTCGCTAACCACAAACCCTCCTGAGGATCTAATGTGCTGCCTCCAGGTGTTGTGAAATAGTTGTGTGAGGGTGCGGTATGTCATGATCTGCCGCCAACCCCCCCTTTTTTTTTTTGCTGCAGTGGGGTTTCGCTGGCCACATGGGGGCCTTGTCTTTAGGATCTTAGCCATGTTGGTGATAGCTGGTCTACACAAGCAACTTTGTGTCCCTGGGTACATTTCACAACAGAGCAGCAAAACCACCTACTTAAGAGCTCACATGAGGATCGTTTGAGCAACAGGAGGGGACAGTGTGAGGGATGATTTGATGGAAAGACACAAAGGTAGAAAAACAAACAACTGTCACTTTCTGAAGTGAAGTCTGGGAATATGTAATAATAATATATGTGAGAGGAAGAGCAGACACTTTTCAGAAGCAAGTTGCTG
The DNA here is from genome assembly GCA_028566105.1 of Hypoplectrus providencianus. Lineage (NCBI taxonomy): Eukaryota > Metazoa > Chordata > Actinopteri > Perciformes > Serranidae > Hypoplectrus > Hypoplectrus providencianus. The sequence goes on from JAOWBC010000617.1 coordinate 10,149,858, forward strand.
TCTTTAACATATTGTTTTAAGCAGCATTGCTCTCTCATCATTGCTCATAACGTGCAGACTTTGTTATTGTTGTGCACAGCCACATTAATCTGTGTTAACTGCAACATTAGACATTTTTAAGCCCGCTACAACTATAGTCTAGTGTTAATTCTCAAATTTCCACCCAAATGCAGCAATGTTTTGGTTCACTTCCTCCCTTTGGTTCAAACTTTGGGCCACGTCAGAGTTAATTTTAGCATTCACATGAGCAAAAACCAAATGGACAACCATAAGCCAATATGCAAAAGTTTGTATCAAGTGGACCATACATGTAAAAATCACTCTCAGCTAGCACTGTTGTTGTGGTAAGTAAAGATCTGAGTAGCTCTTTTCTTCTCCCTGACAAGCTAAAGAAAGAAGAAAAGAAGAAACTTTTCAATCTTGTTAAACAGACTAAAGTCCATCTGGATGTCAATGGATACGTGATTACTAAGATTCTTGGCATAAGCCATTAAAATAAACGGCCAATGGGTGAACAGTGTTTCCAACAGAGCGCTGAACAGCTATCATTCCCTACACTGATTTGTTTTGGGAGGGGACTTGTATCCAAAGTCAATACAGACATATTGAGCAGCTCAAACCACTTGTTGTTGTAAAGTGGACTGTGGACACACTCCAGCTGTGTTGGCAATCCCATTTAAACATGTTGATTGTTCGGGACCACAATTAGATATTTTATGTCAGAGAAAGTCTTTTCCTCAACAAAAACATCCACATAATTCAATACATGCACATCAATACAGAGGAGTCCCTTTTCTGCTGACGGACAGGGAGTGTTAGCTCAACAATTAGTTTAGACATCTCGATTGTGTCATAATTGAATTTGGTCTGCTGCATGGAAAGTGATTTTCAGGCTGGCTGAGCAGGAGGTTGTAAGTCTGCCTGACGCTGACAGTTGATCGACTCCAGGAAGATAAAGAGCTGAGGGTCAAAAGCAACAAGGACAGTGAGAGCAGCGCTTCACTAGGTGAAAGGTCAGGGGGGCAGAACTGATGGAGGTCTCGTGAGGTAAAGCAGAGCTCAGGTGATTTGTGGTGGTGGAGACTGAGTGTGTTTTTTTGGGTGGTATTGTTTTACGGTTGTTGTTTTAAATTGTTGTGCATTTTTTCTAAAATATATATATATATTTTTTTTATAGAACTCGTCTTCTTTGTAATGCAAATACAAGAGAGTCGTGGTGATTGACAGTGAGATTATTGATAGATTATTCATTTTGTTTTATTTCTGTATTTTCCTAGCAGCAAAAACTAGGATGTTACAAAATAGTTTTCTTGCTACAGTGGTTAACTGTCTAATTGTGAGACTAGCTAGCCAACTAAAAAATTATCCTATAATAAACTTTTTATTGGCTATTTGTTTGTTATCTAGTTGCTGTTTTTTAAGAAGCATTATTGCTGCAAAAGGACAGTTTGCCCTCAAATCAAAAATGCATATTTTGGCTGTAGAGATGTCTGGCTTCTCTCAAGTTAAATGGAAATAGAGCTCTTGGCTTGTGTTACTCAAAACACAACAAAAACTGTTGCTGTTTCTTCATTATTTTTCTGAATAACTGAACTGTTTCTTTAAAAAAAGAAGACCTGCTCGTCTCTGTGGTCAGTGTTGCTGGTGAATGGCTGCCACATCTCCACAAAAGTACAACATAAATCTGAGTCCAAAATTGAAACGATCAAAGAGAATCACAGATACATGATATTTTCTATATTTGGCCCAAAGTGAAGCTGCATGAGAGTATTATTTCTGACTCAGCGTCTTATTCTAGTGTAAGATTTAATGCTGCTGTGTGAAAAGTCTGAATATAGAACATAAAAATCCCCTTTTCATAATTTTTATATATATATGTATATATAAGAGACCAACAATTAGCCTTCTGATGTATTCAGTTGAATGAAAAAACTTCCATGAATATGAAAAGACTTTAATCATCATTCCAATCAAATAACACCCACTAGAAATACAAATTGTTTGTGGATAGCTCATATTTATGTATATAAAATGTATTAAAGTGAAAGCAATACAAGAAGAAACTCCCTCTTAGTGTGAACAGTTTTTGAGGATAAAAAAAGAAAATCAAGAGTTAACGGGCCTGTAGACAGTATGTCAACCCCTTTGATTTTCTTAGTCTTCAAAGTCACAATACTGAAAAAGCTACAGTTGCCTGAAATGGCGCAGAAACACAATTGAATATTTTTTTAATTTAATTATTTTGTAAAAAAAAAAAAAAAAAAAAGGAAATAAACATTTTTGTTTTAGTTACTGGTTAAACCTTATTTTCCAGCAGTGACCTCATGCGATTATCACATCTCTGAACTGGCCAGGAGGAATTTAAGACCATTTCCCAGTACAAAGTTGTTATTACATTCCAGGAATATTTTAATCATTTATCTCACACCAAAAATCCAAAATCACTAATTTTTTCAGTTTGTTTTGTGGCATTTTCTTGTTGCATCTCTGTAGAATGTGTCAATATGATTTGACTTGATTTGACACTTTTCTAAACATTTCTTTGTCATCTTGTTTTATCTTAAGAGCACTAAAAGCATGTTGAATTAAGGCTGTTTCAATTGAGTTGTGAAGAGATGATGTCTGCAATCTGCAATTTTTTATTGTGTTTTTACAAAAGAGGTAGGACATACCATTAATTATACATTTAACACATTACTGGGAGAAACGTACTTATTTCAGTGCTCATTTGTGATTCCCATACTATTTCCCATTTTCATTTTAATATGAAGGTTATTATTATATAACTGCACACATGTCATGTTTTATGATTGTTTCACCTGTTTTTACAGCACTAATAGAGTGGCACCTGCAATCTCATTGTTTCTGATACATAATGACAATAAAGCTTTCTATTTCTATTTCTATTTTACACATATCCCAATTGGAGAAACAATTACTTGACTTTTATTAGTTTACATGGAGTCCACTTGTCCATTAAGGTGACTTAAAAGAAGATCAGATCACATTTTAGGTGTGTATCAATCATAAATAAAGGTTTTTTCTAAAGGGCTCACATCTTCTTGGCCCTGTTTTGTAACCCATACAAACAATGAAGTTAGCAGTGACTCAAACACCAAAACGCTAAAAAAAAAAAAACGAGGAGAAGTTCACTTACCAATGCAGTCACAATCATGACAGTGTGGAAAAGAGCCAAGGCACCGGTTCCTTGTGGAGACATCAGGATGTCTTTTTGACTCAAACACGACGTTAACTTCACATCAGATCATCTCATCTTCCTCAGGTTGAAGGATCCAAAAGTTAAGGACAGTTCCTCTCTGGTGTCCCATATGTCCCCTGTGTGTTTTTGTGCCTGCGGACTGTGGTTAAGAGTTGCTTTTCAGGATCTTCTTGAGCTTTCAGGTCTTTTGACATCCAGTAATGACCTTATAAAGGAGTCTCCTCTCTCCAGACTTCTCCCTGAGGCTCAGAGGACATCACTAATCAGGGTTGAGGGAGCATGTAGAAGTCAGTGTGTGAAGTGAGAAGAGAGAGAGGGCAGCACTGTGGACTAAATCTCCTCCTTCTACAGTTCCTTGGACTGTTGTCTATCAGAGATGGGTTGGCCTTGATTGGCTGGAGCTTCCATCACACTTAACTCTTTGTGCTCCTCTGCCGTGGTCATCTGCCCCTGCCTCCCTGTTTGCTTTGCTGTCTATTGTGGTATTTTCCCTTTTTGTCTCCTTCTAGAAAAAGTTAAAGCTTTTATCCCGCAATTAAGCATATAGTTTTCAGAAACAGTGTGTTCTTGTTTTTTCAAGCTGGAAAAGAGACTTGCTCACTATTATGATTGGGTCCTATCATCATGAATAGCAGTCTGATTTAACAAACTTTGGTCCCACGCCAACATTTCTTTTCTATTTCCCACGCTTGGACGTTTTACAGGCCTGTGATGCAAACCAGACTGTGCAGTTTAGAGGGAACCCATCATCTCTCATGATAACCTCGCTGGCACTAGCAGATTTAACGAACATACAAATCATAGGGGAAACGTGGGTAATATTTTGGCTTGTGTTGCTGTTGTTTTTGGGATCAGTTGTTGAACATGGGAGATGACGTTCTGCAGTTGTTCCCAGTCTTGATCAGAAACACCCAGGGGTCCTCCAAGAGAGAACAGGTTCCCAGGGTTCAGGATTTAAGAAAAATGTATGCAGAATGAGGAATACAGGAAGGAGGTGTATGAGAATATTTACATAAAATTAGTAGTTAATAAAAAGAAAATCTGCATGGGACAAAATATGGGCAGGCGCACAATTTATGAAAAATGGACATGAAATGATTGGCAGGGACTAATTTGTCACCCTAATGCTTTAACCGTTGCTATTTTTAATTATTGCTTTTTAATTAAATGATTTCTACTTTATTATTTAAATATAAATATATATTAATTAATTACAGCTCATACTTTTATTTAACTATGAAAACATTGTAAGGTACAGATCAAATAATTAAAATTTTAAGATAACAAAGACAAAAAAGATTAATATCTCTTCAGCTTATATATTTACTGTCAGGTAAGAACCCTTATGCCCTTGTTATATTAAAATAATAAATGCTTCAATAAGGCTTGACCATAACATACATTAATCTGTTCAACATATCTATGAACAGTTGGTAGATTTTTTTGAATATGTACCACTTTTACCTTACCTAATTTATTTCAATAGTTTGCATACAGCTGTGTGTACATAGGAACGTGTGTCCTAGAAGAAGAAAAAAACACGTTTTGCTGTATTTGAGCTTTTAATTTGAAGGGGCAATCTCTGACGTATATGTCTGACGTTTCAACCAGGAAGTGTCGGTTCCACAACAAGGACAGCAGCAGCTGCATGTTCGCCTGACTTGTCAAGACTGTACGTTTTAACATTTTAGTTTCCTTAATTTATTTATCGATATGCACATTACTAGTTTAAAAAGTTAAAGGTCCCACCTGCACGCGGAGGCTCCAGTCTACCACACGTGTGACTCTGTATTCTGGCTGTGTGTATGTGAAGGGCATGGCGGGGGCGGCGGTGCTGAGGGCTCTGTGGACCCTGCGTCCCCGCACATTGGCCGCGACATCGGACAAGTTTCCGGCCCCGTGGGAGTGCGTCCTCCTGCCGGCTTCGTGTGTATCACACCCGCCGTGGGGGAGCTCTCCTGTCCGGGCGCTGCAGCTGTGCTCCGCCCTGTGTGCCGGACACAACAAGTGGTCAAAGGTGAAGAACATCAAGGGGCCTAAAGATGAAGCGAGGGGCAAGATGTTCAATAGGTTTGGTATGATGATAAGGATAGCTGTGAAAGGTGAGATAAAAAACAATTGACTGAAAAAAAAAAAAAGCATTTCACTTGCAATTGTTTTCTTGTTAAGTAAAAATAATTTCTATGGTTTTTAATTTAGTCCTTCACAAAATACAGACTAGCTACTACCTATTTTTGTTAATACACTCCCACACTGAAACTGCACTTTACCCACTCTGTTTTTACATGCTGCTATGCTATACAATGCTGCTACTCTGTGGAATAGCATGAATCTATTTTTTTCTTTTCCTTCTCCTGTCAGTTGGAATATCCTCCTACAACTCCTATTTCAGTACTAGTTCAGGCTTTCTCTCTCTCTGTCTGCAGAAGGTGGAGCCAACCCAGACATGAATATAAACTTAGCGCACATAGTGGAGCAGTGCAGAAGCAAGAACATGCCCAAAGCATCCATTGAGGCTGCAATCAAGAGTGTGGTAGGTGGTCAAAACACATGACAACTGAGTGAAAAATGAATGAAAAAATTATGGTATGGTGTTTGGCCACCTCATTATTATCCTTTCTCTTGGCTCTGCACGAAAAGTCCAAACCATTGGCGCAGCACATGGTTGAAGTCCGGGGACCCGGCGGATGTCTGCTGCTCATCGAGGTCCTGACTGACAACAACACACGCAGCCAGCAGGAAATCAAACGGGTGCTAAACAAAAACAGGTTAGGATCACCTCTCTGTGATCATACTCTGCCGTGTCCAGCTGAAACACTTCATTTTTACAATTGATGGACATAGACAACATCACAGGGGAGTCGAGGTGTTCTGACAAAAATGGTTGGTGTGCAGATGGCTGCAGCCACTAGATGTCTCTATACACACATCTCAATACTTTTCCACCACAGAGTACAGCATGCAAGAAAAAAAAACTTATGAAAAGAAAGACCCTTAGTTTATGGATTAAAACAGAAATTAGCATGTATTACTTGCCCTGATGTAGGATTGTTTGTCTCACACTTCTTGTTCACAGGGGGATGCCGTCAGACGGAGCCCGTCACAGCTTCGACCGGAGGGGAGTGGTGGTGGTGCCGGGTCAGAACATCTCGATGGAGCGAGCTCTGGAGCTGGCCATCGAGGCGGGAGCTGAAGATGTTAAAGAGACTGAGGATGAGGAGGAGCAGCCCCTCCTGCAGGTCAGACATAAGGAGGCATCTAAGGAGAAGTCATTCATGAAGAAAAAAGTCCCAGACATTATTTATTCTCTCTGTATTATCCATCTGTTTTCTCAACATTTTCTCACATTTTATAGCCTAAAGAATGAATAAATAATAGCGATAATGTGAACAAAGCTGCTCCCTAACACAATTTCACTAATAGTTTGATTTGTTTCTGTGTCCTCAGTTTATTTGTGACATGACGGACCTGGGGAAGGTGCGGGCCTCCCTGGAGGAGCTCGGAATGCAGATTACGTCTTCTGGGTTGGAGTATATTCCCAACAGTTTTTCTTCTCTGGACCAGGAGCAGATGGATGCAGCTTCAGCGCTTATAGAAGCCCTCAGTGACAATCCAGATGTAGTAAGAGTGTGGGACAACATCCAGGCCGACAGCTGAGCTCGCCTAAGGGACACTTCATGGACACCTTAAATCATACATGTGAAATTTTTTGATTTCACAACAGGATTATCTACTGTTTGTCCAAAAACCTCATGCTGGGTATCAGTTTGAAAACATACATGTATTGGCCATTTTGATGCTTTCTGTGTGGCAAAATGAAACTGTGGTTCTTGTTAAGATGCAGAGTGATATTTCTTGAATAGTTTCTATTGTCAGACTGCACTTAAGTTCTTTCATCAACAGCCAACCTTGAGCATAAATTTAGATACACTGCTACCATTGGTAAAATAATCTTCCCCAAAGTTGCTCTTTTTAAATGCTTTTACTTGCTTCTGCAGAGGGAAATCAGTTCTTAGTCACTAAATGAGGTAACACAATGACGACGTACTGGTGAAAGCTCTTGCTTTTTAGTTAATTTAATTAATTGTTACAACCCCAAATCCCCACAAATTTTGGACGCTGTTTCAAACAAAAAACTTCCCAGTTTTGAACATTAGATATCTCGTCTTTGCATTGTATTCACCTAAATGTAAGTCACAAAGGCAAATCCCTGCTTTGTTTCTTGTTATGTTTGGGGTTGTACAAACTGGGTGTCTGTGCCGACATTCTAGGACACAGCACAGCTGCACCCAGTGGCATTCAAGAATAATGTTTTCTTTGCGAAAGAGGTCAAATTTAACCAAGAATATTTACTATATGTATATACGTGCTGTTCTTAAGTACATTTAGAGGTACTTTACCGGATAATTTCCATTTGATGTAACTATATACTTTCACTCCACTACATTTCAAACAGCTTTAGTTACTTTTCAGGTCAAAATTTAATACAAAAAGATTATGGTAAGACATTTTTTTTTAAATAAACCTCAACAGTATATTTTAGTAATGAGCCCTATCTTTATAAATTCAAACAATACTTACATAAATGCATCTTTTTAAATTTCATATTTGTAATGTATAAAACCATATGAGCTGGGCTGTTCTGCATAACAAGTACTTTTACCTTTGATACTTTAGGTTCATAGAACAATAGAGATCTTCAAGGTTCTTAAGATGCTGCTTGACATATAGTCGGAGTATAATTTGTTTAATTTCCTCCATCTATGGATTTCAAAACATGACATATAAGTCGCATATTGGACCATGAGGTCACAATAGCAAGTTGCATGTACACATCCCCTGTACATATAGGATCAAAACAAAAACTTTTTTTTAAAAATGCAATAGATTTAAAATAAATGTAATTTTAAAACAAGGCAAAATGAATGGAAATGACTGAAGGTTATAGCTGAAGGACATTTTGAGCCAATGTCATCACAGGTCATTACTCCCTCATATTACTGTAGTGTCAACAACACTATAGTCAATATGACCCCACATTAACAGTATGCACGCAGCTTATTGAACAGGCTCTATACATTTAGCTGGACATTGTTCTTTTTTCTGTTTCTTTTTTTTTTGTCAACACCAGCATCATGTATGTACCAGCCTGAACTATATTTTAGACCTAGACTAGCAAACAGCCCTTCAACCAAGAACCCTGAAATGGTCATTAGATGTTAACGGGGAAGTCCAGCATAATGGCTCCGAGCCCATTTGTGCAGATTATCAATGCTGGTCATTGATTGTCCTGTCAGTTCCTCTCAGCTATAGCATGGCATCGATTGGCTTCCCGTGTTGGCGAAAGCTGCGTGGCAACATGTAAGCCAGTCCTCCGCCCTGTGCCGCAGCAGAGTGTTCAACATCAGAGTGCATCTGTTTTGCCTGATATGAACCATGAAAGAGGACAGTAAATGTTTGTGAGAACGCTCTTCCAAAAAGTGTCCTAAAGGATGAATTTTTGTGTTATGGCCGCCTAGGGGTCGAGACCAAGAAAGATCTAACATTCTGGTTTTAAAGCAGGTATGTGTGTTTATTTCTTTTTACAGAGACCTAGCATGGTTCAAGATTTATACAACTATTAACAGCAGGGAGATTTTTCTAGAACCGCTACCTTCCCTCGGCAGTAACTCTCTGTGAATCGTGTACTTAGACTACCCAGGATTTGAGGGCAGAGTTTTTTGGGAGGGGCACAGCTAGATGGGCATTCTGGGAAATCAGAGCAGAGAGGAATTTGTTAAGGGAGGGTACAGAATACTGAACGATCCTTTATAGTTCCTTGTTTTTTGCATTTGTATTGAGAGTTTTTAATGCAAAGTTAGAATAGAAAACACAGAGGCAGATCTTAGGCAGCGTCTTGGAGCAGAGACCTCCACAAAAGCCCTGAGGCATATCTCATAATGCTAAAAGTGAAACAAAATTTGTATCCGTCCTGTTTGAGATAATTTTTTTCCTTGGCTCATGCTACAACTTTCCAGGAACAAAAATTGAGCCAGTAGTTTTTTCTTAATCCTACAAACAAATGAACAAACCTTTTGCATAAACATAACCTCTTTAGCAGAAGCAATGAAGTTGAGGAAGTTCATGTTTCAGGTCCACTAAAGCAAGCAAACTACCTCTAAATACTGTCATGCAGTTAGTGTAATCGATTACTATAGTTATAGTATTATTAAGCAAAATATCTATATGTAAAGTACAAAATAAGGTTTCTCATGATCTCTTTCTTGATTATGAATAAAAATATTTTTTCTGACAGCCTGTAGGCAGGCCGAGCTCCATGTCTGACTCAGACCTTAAGAAGAGTGGGGGACCAGCCAGCAGGGCCCCTGAATGCCGCTCGCCTCAGACTCCCAGGATGGATCGCTCGCAGAACGTCACAGAGAAGGTCACACAGGTAGGAGGCGCTGAGAACTAAACTGGAGATCAAATTGGTCTAACATCTGTATTCTAATCAACATTTTTCACCCTGGATTCTTTTTACTCATGTTTTTGTGTCTAATGGGGACAGTATTTTTTATAAATTGGCAATTACGCAAAGTCAGTATGCAATAACTAAATGTGCTTGTTTTTGCCATTGATGGTTTAGTGTTATGGGCGTCCTTGTAGCTCAAAGCATAGTGTCAAACATTAATGCCAAATCTTTCCAGCAGTGACCCAGATTCAAGTCAGGCCCAGGGTCCTTTCTTCTAGGTCAAGGTAAAATAAAGAATAAAATGCCGAAAAAGTATCTGTAATAAAAAGTGTCGGACAAGATTATAGTGAGGATGAAACGTTTTACTTCACTTTATTCGCTCTGTTTGTTTTTATGTCCAACCAAGTTCAACTCAAGGAAAAGTGTTAAGTCGAAAAACAGGAGTCCCTATGTTTACAACATGGACCTTTCTCTGTAAGCAGAGGGGTCACAACAACCAACCTCCTCCACCTTACACAAATGGGAAAATGGGGTCCAGACCGAAAATACCGAAGGTCCCCTTATGGGGCTCACATCAGTTACGTTTAAAGGTTCCCAGAAAGTTGTCCTGGTGGAATTAACCCGCTAGTGGAAAAATCAGTAGATGGTTTAGTGGCTGTGTGTTTTCCTCCTATGTCTGATGAATCGCAAAGTTACATTGAGCCACAGTTCATTACAGACCTGCTGCAGTTGCTGATGGAGCCCTGAGGCTCAGCATTCTGCATCGCTGCGTCTGTAGGATGTTGTGTGATGTATTTGATACGTGGAGTCACTTGTTGATTCCTGTCTGTACATCTGGCTATCTTTATATCTATCTGATAGATTGTCTGTCTGCATCGTCCATAAGATTCATCCGGGTTAAAAATATTAATTTGAAATTAGGTTAAAGAGAACACTAGGACTGCTGTGTGTTTGTGACGCCCAACTCAGCATCATCACAGCGCTCCAGCTAACCAGCACTCAGTCAACTCTGGCACGGTTAATGAATGCACACTTTTGCTTCAGCTTTTGAACTACCTGGAAATATTCTAATCCAAACTTTACTCAAATATCGCCTCTGTTGGGAATGACAAGATGGTCAACGATTTATTGGACCTACGGGGATGTAAGACGTCTTCTACAAAGGTCTGTTGGGTTAGTATTAGTTGACAGAAGGACGAGAGAAAATGATTAGAACTCCTTGTTTCTATTTCAATGAGAGATAGTCTGTTTTATGATTGGCTAATATAATGGTATTTATTTGCCTCCTGGGAGAATGTGATCTTCTGAAATGCATTACAGTCTCAACAGAGCTCATTAAAAATACATATTTTACATTTAAAGATACACAAATAAAGAAGCAATAACAGTCCTCGTTTGTGATTACTGATGCGTTCTGTTTCTTTAGGTGCTGTCTTTGGAGTCTGATGTCCTGCCTGAATACAAACTCCAGGTACCAGAGACTACATGGTGGATTTTGCTTCACTACAGCCCCTTCAAGGCGTTTTGGGACTGGATCATTCTCATCCTGGTCCTCTACACGGCCGTTTTCACTCCTTACTCAGCTGCCTTCCTCCTGGATGAACATGGGGATTTGCGTCAAAGGAGTTGTGGATACACGTGTAACCCTCTGAATGTGGCAGACCTTTTGGTGGACGTGCTGTTTATCGTGGATATAGTCATCAACCTTCGCACAACGTACGTGGACCAAAACGACGAGGTGGTCACACAGCCGAGCCGGATAGCCAAGCACTATATCAAAGGCTGGTTCCCCATTGATCTCTTTGCAGCGATCCCTTTCGACCTTCTCATTTTCAGATCTGGGTCTGACGAGGTAAGAACTCTACCAACCCAAGTTCAATGTATTTGTATTTATTCTGAAATATTATTTCCTCCTTAATTGTTTAATTTTCTTGTTCTTTAAATCTTCTTGCCTAAAATCCTGTTCCCTGTTGTTATCGTACATCAAAGATGGCAACCTTGACAAGCCTGCTGAAAACAGCTCGGCTGCTGCGACTGGTCCGTGTGGCAAGAAAGCTGGATCGGTATTCTGAATATGGGGCGGCAGTCCTGTTCTTGCTCATGTGCACGTTTGTGCTCATTGCCCATTGGCTCGCCTGCATCTGGTACGCTATTGGCTTCGTGGAGAGGCCGTACACGGAGAACGGCTGGCTGGACAACCTGGCCGAACAACTGGGCAAGTCGTACAATGACAGCGACTCTTCCTCTGGTCCATCAGTAAAAGACAAGTACGTCACTGCTCTTTACTTCACCTTGAGCAGTTTGACGAGTGTCGGGTTCGGTAACGTCTCTCCAAACACCAACTCAGAGAAGATCTTCTCCGTCTGTGTCATGGTCATTGGATGTGAGTACAATAACACTGTTGGGGACTGCACATAAATGATTTGAGTGTGCAGGCTGGTCTCTGTCTCCATCTAATGCCTCTCACAATAGATAAGCATGTGCTTACCAATTACTACAATGAACAAGGTTGCAGTCACCATGACGTTACTATAATCTCTGTGTGATTGTTCTTCTGTCTCAGCTCTCATGTATGCCAGCATCTTTGGGAATGTGTCGGCCATCATCCAGCGGCTTTACTCTGGTACAACTCGCTACCACACCCAGATGTTGCGGGTCAAAGAGTTCATACGATTCCACCAAATTCCAGGTTGCCTTCGCCAGAGGCTGGAAGAGTACTTTCAACATGCCTGGTCTTACACAAATGGGATTGACATGAATGCTGTGAGAAAAAAGTGCTAAGATTGGGTTTTGTCGTGTTTCTGACCTGTAACTGCTGTCAGAATCTTATCACTGATATGGTGGTTCTTCCTCTGTTTAGGTGTTAAAGGGATTTCCAGAGTCCCTGCAGGCAGACATCTGCTTGCACTTGAATAGATCTCTGCTACACAACTGTAAGGCTTTCCATGGAGGCAGTCAAGCCTGTCTGCGGGCCTTGGGTATGAGGTTCAAGACAGTCCACGCTCCTCCAGGAGACACTCTGATCCACTATGGAGACATCCTGGACTCTCTCTTCTTCATTTCCCGTGGTTCTATCCAGGTCATCAGGGATGATGTTGTGGTTGCCATATTAGGTATCTAACTGTACAAAATTTCACTGTGGTTTCTAAAAAAAATATACCCAAAACATGATCTTTTAAAAACTACATATACATGGTCTTGCAGAAAAGAATGACATATTTGGAGAGGCTATCCATCTGTATGATGAGCCTGGAAAGTCCAATTCCGACGTGCACACAATCACCTACTGTGACCTGCACCGTGTCCAGAGGGAAGACCTGCTGGAGGTCCTGGATATCTACCCCAGCTTTGCAAACAACTTCTGGAGGAACTTGGAGATAACTTTTGACCTGAGAGATGTACGCTTGCAGTCGATAACATAAAGAACAATGTTTTTTTTATGCAGTAGCTGAGTAGGGTATTTTTTTATGCATGCCCGCTCAGATTGTTTTATATATTCCAAATATATATTGGATTATTTGTATTGCATTTATTAAGCAGCATTTAAATGTTATCATTGCAGGGCTAATTTTAACTACTTAATAAAGCTACTATAAAAATGCATGTCACCCAAGAAGGGGTTCGGTCTTAAAATTTTGATGGCTGTTTCAGGCCTGTAAATCTAAAGAAATCGTATATCATATGAATTTTTTTGTATGTTCATCAGGCTGATCAAGTACCACCGATAATAAGTACTGATGACTCTGGTGACGACTGTGGGTGTCGCCACAAGCTGAGACACAGAATGCACACCATGGACTGCCGAATCAGGCCAGGTGAGATATGTGGCATTGACAGGCTGTCAGTGGATTGTGTACAAGCCTTAGATCAATGTGAAAAAGCTTTAAAAATTACTTAACTCCCTGTCTAAGCTGAGAAACTGACAGAACTTGAACAATGTGCAGGATTTCTTTTGGTAACCTTAACCAGACTAAAATTATAAATATCAAATATGAAAGAGTTATTGATACTTTCCTGTGTACAGATGGAATCGATCATGAAGACTCGTACCCCCTTCAGGCCTTTCATCATCGCCACTCAGCTCCTCAGGCATGCTGGGACGACCACTGTAGCTGCGGTTCCCTGTGTTCCCAGTCCAGTGAAGACCTGGCAAAGCCTCACTCTCACAATGCCAAATACGAGCTTTACCCTCCTGAAGATGGCAGAGCGGACTACTCCCCCTCTGTGGTGCAGCTGCTCCACCCGAGCACCTCAGTGGGAAGGGACGCAGTGCTGGACAGAGGCCACCAAGGTAGATGGATATAACTGTCCTGGAAAGTCATACAGAGTTGGATATGAAACATGCTGGGTTTGTGAAAAAAAAATCATGAAAACAAATGGCTAAAAAACTTCTTTCATTCTTTTAGCTTCATCCTTGAATACGCCCAGAATGTATCGATACTGGTCAGACCAACAGTCACAACAGTTTTCCAGTCGACCCTGGAGATCTTCATCTGTCCGCAAATCTTACCACCCGCCACCTTTCACAGAAGAACGGCCCAGTGAGCTGGAGTCTCGGCTCGAGGTTTTACATTCACAGCTCAACAGGTGAATTCAATGAGTCTCTCAGCTGCTGTTTAGTATTGAAACAATATTGTAATAATGGGTTACAGTGCCTGGTTGCATCACTGATCAGAATTTTTTTCAGATCCAAAATCCAGTGCTTATAAATCCCTGTAATTTATGTGATTTGATTTTTTACTCAAGTCTCTGACACTGTTGCTTCATTCTCCAGACTGGAGACTCGCATGACAGCCGACATCAACGTTATTCTCCAACTTCTCCAGAGGCAGATCGCTCCTGTACCTCCTGCTTACAGCACTGTATCATCCAGTACACTCCCTGCCGACTCTCCTGGTCTGTACGGGACTGGGACACCAGTGCTGCACAGCATCTATCCAATCTCCCCCATACAGATGGACAGCCTGGCATCCACACAGGTAGAAAATAACACCAACTCCTACTGAGATTTGTTTCTAGTCTTTTACGAAATTATATTATGCATATAAAGTAGTGTTGTCAACTGGGCAGATGTTTTGCTACATTTAACAATTTTTTAAAACATCTTCACCTTAACTAAAGTAAATTGACAAATAAAGCAATTTACAATCCACTCCCAGTATTTTATTATTAGAATTAACAATCAATTATATTAATATCAATATTTGCATCACATCCTTTTCTGTATTAAGACCCTCACATGGACTCACAGGCAACCAAGAAAGTTGGGGAGTTCTGTAACTGTTCACAAATAAAATTCAATACATGTTAATTGCTTCATATTGCCTTTAAGACACAGTAGTGAGGTGAATATGTTTTTCCACCTCTAGGGTTCAACCCAGACTGACCTTCAATTCGACAAGAAGTCCCAGAAGTCCCAGTCCAGCAGGATCCATGTGACTGTGGCATCAGGCGACACCATGTGCATGTCTGTCAGCCCTGAAACGGAGACCCACACAGGGCTGACTCCACAGCTGGCCCAGACATCAGCCAAATCCCCCCTCATGGAGAACCCAGGATTGTGCGCCAGCCTGCGCTACCCCTCGCTGCCGGGGAACCTGGACATCACCTCTGGACTAGCCGAGATCCAGAAACACCTCTCAGACCCTGTGCTGCCTGTCACCTGAAGACTTTCAGGAAAAGAGATTTCAAGGCAACTAGTGTGACGGAGGAGTGTTGCACTGCTACAAAGTTCTTCTGGAAAGAGCCATGTGACTAGCCCAAAACTCAGATATCACTGCACTTTTGGACAAGCAGTGTCTCACATCACATCAAGGATTTCCATTTCATAGAATGTTAAAAAAAAGGTTACACACAATTTTCTAATGTCATCTCATTTTTTTTTTTTACATCTCATCCTGTTTTACCTTTTCTTCTATCTTGCTTTCGTAAATTTTGTGACGCATATTGACCAGGAACATTGAGTTTATTGAGTGTCCTGTTTCTGGCCAAGAATTCATATAGAATAACACCCATTAAAACCAGGCCAGCTGTTACACTGTTTCCAGTCTTCTCTGTGCTATGCTAAGCTAACCAACTGCTGGCTGAGACAAACAGGAGTTTCAATCTTCCCATCTTATTCTCAGTAAAAAAAAAAAAAAAAACTTAAGCATTTCCCCACAATGTCAGTCCGTTCCTTTTAGAATTCTTTTTCTCAACAAAAGCACAAAAGCAAAATGTGATTTTCTGACTTTATGTTTTGCAAATATTCACACAATCATGACCCCGTACTGAATCACCTACAACATGTAAGAGATAACTCCCATTCTCTCCCACTTTATCCTACCCCAATCCCAATATCACAACAGAACGCAATATCACAACAGGACTCACAGTATCTGTACACAATGTCAGTCAATGTCAATGTCAGTTTCTCTGAATTGTCCAGATCTTGGATGATGTACATCAGGCAGTGTTCTTGCAGTATTATTCAGTTACTGGAAGAAACGCTTTTTCAAACTATCATTTCTATCTGTAAATATGTACTATAGATTTGTATCAATCAGTTGATGCGCCATCTCACTGGGAAATAATGATCTAAATATGAAACGTATGTATAATTATTTAACTTGTGAGAGACTGTTTGTGTATAAAGTTAAAAAATAATGGTGAAATTAATAAAATAACTGGTGCACAAATGATAAAATGCATTATGACCCATGGTTAATACTAGTAAATTGTAATTAATGTATCACAACAAATGTTTTTCATATCTGTTGAATAAAATACACGTATTAATAGGTTAAAAAAACTCGAATATGAACACTAACCACATTTAATCCACTTCAATGTGGCTAAACTACATTTTTGCTGCTTCATAAAAAAAAACAAATAGTTGAGGATGAAGAAATGGGTAAAACTGTACATACAATGCACCATGTAGCATATAAAAACATGAAACGGACAAGCCTTTTGTCTGTGACACAACATGCTAAAAGCTTTAAGGCCAGTGAACCTTGGTTCATGTCTGCACATGACAGTTTCTTGATTTTCATTTTTTTTTTTTGGAGCTCCTTTGAGTTTTCTGATACAGGACGTTCATTTGCCGATGTTCTCACTTAGTGGAAAAAAGCTTTACACAAATTATCTGTATCACCATTAACCCAACAGGAGCATGAACTGAATATTGTCCATCCTTCTTAAACAGCCTGTAAATTTAACTGAGAGAGTTTTTGAGTTGCCTCCTTTCCTCATGACTGCAGCTCAGACTCGGAGGATTTCTAGGCAGTTGTTGTAGCAGATAGCGATCCAGTCGGGCTGGGTGGTGGCCCACTGGACGTTATTGATCTCTCCCTCAGCTGTGTAAGCCAGTATAGGGTCCTCGATGGCCCGGGGCATCTGCTGGATGTCCCAGATTAGAGCCTGGTGGTCCTCAGCTAAACAGAGAGCAAGGGAGGAGGTTTGATTTGAATCGATTCATCTTATTTAAACAGGAAGAAATTCATTACTAAACAGTACAGGTTACATAAATAATTTAAAGCAGGATCAGGGCAAACAAGTTATAGAATTCTAACTGACAAAACAGAAAAGCACTTTTGTACTAATAGCCCAATCCAATTTGCAAAATGTTTATGTATCACATCTTTATACTGTGTTATGGAATGGAGCTGCAATGTAGGGTTATTATTGAGCTAAATAATCCCGGTAAATTATTTTAGCACTTAAAGCCAACATCATCCTAAACAGAACAGTTGCTTCTGCTCTTACATGTATGGCCTTTGTGTAGTGATGCAGGAAACAACTATAGAAATAAAACCCTCTTAAAATGATTCCCCAAATCATTCACTTGTTCACCTGTTAAATGTAAATCTGGTTTGAATATATTTCTTACTGAGACCCGTTTTTAATGAGGAATCCAACTCACTTCTACTCCGACTTGAGCATTTACTGTCACTGTTTTGTTGAGTTTACATGTGCAACAGCGCCCTCTTGTGCTCATTGTCAATTACTGAAATGATGTTCAAACTTCTACTGAGATGTTCTCTCATTCATTAACAACTAATAGTATATTCAGACATAAACTTCAAGGTGCAAAACAAGGTTCTGTGTAAACATTGGCAACCATACCTGCTGTACAGATGTGACAAGAGGAGTGTGGCGCCCAGGCAATTCCATTGACACAAGCCCTGTGGTTGTTGAGTCTGGCCACAGGAGTACAGGGGACACGTACATCTAAGATCACCACCTGAGAATAGGTAAAGAACATAGTTATGTCATATGGCAGGAAATAAAAAAAGACAAACTGAGGATCAATATGAAGAGAAAAAATATTCTTCCATTCTCAGTTTTGCAGATTGATTGCTCACAAGTATAATTAATGTTTTCACATAAACATAAATCAGAATATTAACTAATTACGTTTCCCTGAACTGAAAACTAGAATATTTTTGCGTCTTGCACACATACATAAAAACACAGCTTCCAGGCTTTAGTTTGAAAATAGGTATTCACAGAAGGGGAACACTTACCTCCATGCTGTCCATCGCCATCGTGACCAAGTAGTTCGGGTCCTGCTTGTTCCAGCAGAGCCGGAGCAGTGGATGGTGCTGGGGGTCTTCATAGATGATAGTGCTGTGTTCAAGGTGACGGAGGTCAAACATGCGGACTGAGCCATCTGCTCCCACTGAGGCAAACATATCCCTGCCACCACCTGCTCTGCTGAAAGAGATGTCATACACCTGCGATGCAAACAGACAGGAAGATCTGATCAGCAAAGTGAGGAGCATTTCAGCAAAGAGAGAAAGTGACTCCATAATATGTATAAGAACCATTTTATTGATCACAATCAAAGGTTTGATCCTTCATGTGATATCACTTACCTCTTTGTCATGGGCTATCAGCTGCGTCTTGACATGACCCGACACTAAATTAACCCTGCCCAGCACCTGTCCAGTCTCCAGCCCCCAGATTGTACAGGTAGTGTCGATACTAGAGGTACCTGCAAAGAAAACACACAAGTCACATTTTAAACGCTCACCTTTTTTTTTTTTTTTTTTTTTTTTTTTTTTAAGCAATTTGCCAATAAATATTCCTTGAAGTTAACTGACTACCATTTTTTTACCTAACAAATTTGGGTCCACCTCGTTCCAGTCAAAGGATGTGAGTGGTGCACAGAAGTCGGAGTTCTTATTATTGTTGAGTAGGCACTCTAATCGGGTCTCTGTTTCACCCACCTGTTAGTAGAAATGCATTTTTTATTGTCTATATATTTTCTTTGAATTCATACAGATGGCATGCACTCATTTTTTAAAATATACATTATATAATAAATGTGATAAATCCTTGATACTCTCACCCTCCAGATTCTCAGGTAGTCTCCACTGGTGGCCAGCAGGTCAGGATACACTCCTTTGCTGTCTGGTATCCACATGACCTTGGTGGTTGGGTAGGGATGGTCGAAAGTGTTTCGACACACAAACTCTGAGTTCTCTTCTTCCAGACCAACTATCTGAACCTGGGAACACACAACAACAACTCACCTTAGGTGAGTCAGGGTAGTGTTACTGAGCGGGTGAACAGGGCAGTCAGACAGGAGCGTGATAGTTATAATTATAGGGACCCTAAACTTTGAAATACCAGCATGTGTGTAGTCTCAGCTAGTGCTGATAGCAAATAAAATTTCTAAATCAATTAAGTGTGTGCTAATGCTCATCACATTCTGTCAAAATAAAAATTAAGTAAACCTTATCTTATATCCACCTAAGTACTCGGGAAAGGTTATATTTTAGTGCTCAGGAAAATATATGCACATTAGCTCTCATGTCATTGTCTTAAACAACAAAACTTTAACCAGCCAGCAACAATAAAGAACGGTAGAAATAATAATTATAATGGATGACGTTAATAACACGCAACAAGATAAAAATACAAAAAAGAAAACTACATCTATATACAGCAGCAAGTGAAGATTTTTAAGTTGCATAAACAGTGCACAGTATAAATAAAATAAAAATAAAACAAACGGTAATAATTACCATATCATTGAATATTTTAACACAACATCTAAGAACACTTGACTTATTCAAATAAATCATCAATATAATATTATTTATGTTAGTAATAAACCGGGCAAGTTTCAGTAAATTAGATATCCCGTTACTATTGACGTTAAGCTGGTTGGTTACTTTGAACCGTTACTTTCAGTTGGCTTTGACAGAGGACCTAATACGGATAAGGCGACATTTCTATTTTTTATTGATCACGTAAATATCCTTCAATCAGCAAATGTATGATTTGAGTGCAATAATGCCGAAAAAAAACAGCATGGGACAAGATGAAGTTACCTTGTTATTGTACTCTTCCACAAAGCTACCGAGCGCCAGTCGGAACCGTTTGTCCGGGCGGACACTCCAGTTCATAGCGTAAACTGTCCACGGCGCCTCGTACTTGTAGATTTCTTTGCGTTTACCGTGTAGCGACATCTTCTATGCGTCTATGGTAAACCTCTAAACGAGAACTAATTACGGTTTCTAGCGGAAAAACAAGACACCACCTAGGCTAGCTTACTTCAACGTTAGCTAGTTAGCTAGCGATATCTCTCTGCTAAGGTTTTCTATTTTTTGCGTTGAGGTAACCTCGCAAACTGTTGAATCCATTAAGTCAGGACGTTTTCCCGGTTGTTAAAGCGTCACATTACAAACATGAAACCTGTTCAGTCGTTTTAATTAATCGCAAACAGCTGCTGATATATATACCAAATCTGGGAGCAATGGCGGCGGCAGGAGGACAAAAATAATGCGACGACGAGCGTCATCGATGCTGCTGATGTTGCCTTCAGGAGCTGGCAGGAATATTGTACACATTACAACAAAGAATGCCACACAAAGGGGGGAGGGAAGCGGTTGGGTTTCTATCTACTTTCTGGAAGGCTTAAAGGGCCTATAGTTAAATATAATAAATTATGTTGTCGTTACATGCTAGATGAATGTGCTAACTAGCTGTTTACATTAAAAAAGCCTTAACAGAGAGGCCTCGAAAGCAGCGTTACTGAAGATTCGCTCCCCTCTCAAGAAGCTGTTTAAAATCCAAGCAAAGAAAAAACTATCTCTAAGTATACAGATAAATTGGGGTTTACATTTTTTCAAAACATGCTAACCCCCAGCCTCCCTTGGCCAGTGCAACTATTTGCCGCAGTGAGCTTGACCCTTCTGCTATAATGCTGGTAGAGGAGACAAGATGTTAGCATGCAACACGAGTACCACAGTAAAGTTGCCAATGCTAAGATTTCTCATGAAGGCAACACTTGTTCCTCTCAGCTGGTCTTTGGCCCTGACACTTTTCAGATCTCAACTGCAGGCATTAATTTCTCATATAGTGGCCTCAAATTAACCTTGCAATACTTGCAGGACTGTTCATCACCAACGACAGCAAATTTGTGGTGATTAAACTGAGCTCTGACACCTAATTTGCCTAATATGTACAGGATGTTGAAGAAGCCACAGGCTTTGTATTTTCCATTTGTTAACAGCAAAACAACATTTGCTTACTTGGTCAGTAATCATTCAGTTTAATAAATGACTTTCCATCACATATTGTTTGCAAATTCTTTTTGAAGAGCAGAGGTTAAAGGCAAGAAGGCAAGTGGAAGTGTACTGATCCTTCAAAATCTGCACTTGATATTACATCAGCTCAAGTGAGGAATTTGAGAATATAAACATATATGTACAGAGTATGTAGTTATTACTTAAATCTTTGTTCTCGTTTTTCTTCTGTTTTGTCCCCACAAATTTGAAATTGAATTCACTCTCATTTCCTCTGAGGATCTCAGCTCACTTTCATCAGGACAACAGGCACGGCATCACCTCACCAAAAACATCCCCACAAAACTGCATGAAAAGGTACAGTATTTTGTGTTTCTTGTTTTGCATGTGTGAAAATCTATTTTAATTGCTCTCAAGTTGTATTTCTGTATTTCTTAGGTATTTAGTCTACGTCCCTGCTCAATAATGTTGCTTGAGATAAATCTTCTTTCCAAGAGTCTTTCCAACAACTCTGCCACATCTGGATTTGTCTGGGATACATTTGACTTTGAAATGTGCAAAGACTTTAAAGTTGGCAAGTATTTTTGGGCTGTTTTAACAGCTCTGTGCTTTGCTTTTGGTTTTCCTGCCTCAGTTGCCACCCTCTGGGAGCTGCTTAAGGCTTACAAGAAAGGAACTCTGTTCACACCAAATGATTTTTTTATTCTGAACCTCTCTGTTATGGATCTTGTGTTCTTGCTCTTCATACCATTCGGAATATTAAATCATCTCACCTGGCAGAATTGGCGGTTTGAAGCATTTTGGAACGGTGTTTATGCTTTGAACACATGTGGGAGACCCCTCCTCATGGCTTGTGTCTGTCTGGACTGTTACCTGGCTGTGGTTCATCC
>JAOWBC010000617.1:10177874-10189305 GCA_028566105.1 Hypoplectrus providencianus
TGCAATTTTATGCTCTCATTTCCTTGATATATTTAATTTAGTATAACATTGATCTTGTGTGTTGTTTCATTATATATAAACATTGGATGCACAATTATGAAAAAATTTAGTTCTCTTTTTACTGTAAACTTAGATATTTCATTTATGCTTTGAAACCTGTAAATGACAGAAAAAAACTACAATAAAATTGTAGACTACAACTGTTTTGCTCAAAGTGATTTATGTTAAATCAAGGATCAAAACAGGCCATAAACAATGGATCAACATTTAAACAAGTGAAGGATGGATTTTATTTAGATTAAGATTTTATTTACCACATCTGAACAAAAAGAAATGTCAAAACCAAACATTTCTTTTCCATGACAGATTTACATTTGGTTCCTCATTTACAATGATCCTATTTCTGATGTAAATGAAGAAGGCGAGCAGATCACTTTTCATCACAGTTGTTCTCATGCAGGTGTGCAGGAATAAACAAACATTTACATGCTGTGCCGCTGAAGACATGTCGGAAAAAAGGGACTGTGTGCGATATAAAGACACCTGATACAGGAAAAACTGAGGGTGCTTTTCTCCTTTAATGATGTTAAATCTCAAGAGTAAACTTAATTTAATTTGTTATGATCTTATTTCATAATTCATATTGTGTCAGGTATTAGTTGTACAGATGTTCCCAGATTTAATAGGTAGTAATGAAGAAATAATATAATCTTAGAAGTTCAGGTGGTGAGAGTTCAGGAGTCCCTATTAGATATTCAATAACTCATGTTCATCACCTCTAAAAGATATGCATTTTAGCATGGCAATCATGTATTTCATCATGTGAACTCTCAGCTTCTCTAGCTGATCATTTTTTTTGCAATCATCAACAAGACAAACAACATGTAACATTGGAGTCTTCTAAAGTAACAATATAATATACAATAATATAACAATACAGTTAGTGGTTACTCTTCCCTCCTCTGATCATACTCTACCTTGATAGATGGCTTAATAATGTGTTTTCTACGTGTCACATGTCACTACCCAAACTTCTGAACTGTTAAACCAAACAGCAGGGACTTTTTAAATTCCCCAGGTTTCCCAGATAGAGCAGAGGCATGATGACACTCCCTACAGTTGGGTTAATAAGGATGGGGATTGCTAAGAAGCATTCAAACACTTTTTCATCAGAGATCATCAGATCCCCCAGGATGTAGGCCAGCACCGGGGGGACGTACGAGGTGACGGTCATGACCATGCTGTTGGTGATGATCTGCAGAGCCTTCTTCTTCCTGGGGTGGAGGTCTGCCCCTGCACGCAGGGACTTCTTCAGAGCCCAGAGGATGGAGCCGTCACAGGTGATAATGACAGGCAGCGCGATGATGTACACAAACATGGCCCAGGGGCCGTGGTTCAGCTCAGCCATGACTGTGGACGCGGCCCCCTGTGCTGCTGTGACGGTCCATACCGCAGCTGCCATGAGGACTCGGGGGGTCAGACTCTTCCTTGAGCGGTAGAAGACGGGCTGGAGCACAGCCAGGTAGCAGTCCAGACAGATGCAGGCTGTGAGAAGAGGTCGCCCGGCTAGGTTCAAGGCGTACAGAAAGTTACTCAACTTTTCAACTGAACTGATGTGCCACAGGGTGAAGTTACACAGCCCAAAGGGGACAAATAACAAAAAGACTAAGTCCATTATGGTGAGGTTGAGCATGAAAACGTCGTTGGGGGACATGTGGGTTCCTGCTTTGTGTCTCTGAAAGAGCTCCCAGAGGACAGCGACGCATGCAGGACATCCAACCACAGAGGAGAGCGTGCTGAGAGAAGCCCAGACGACAATACCCAGGATCTTGTCCTCACAGTGTCCAAACATGTCCCCTGAAGGCCCGTTGAGGTTCACTGTCTGGTTCTGAGAGTCAGGATGCTCATTGAGGAACATTTCTTATCAGCAACAGTAGTTCCATGTACCTGAAATACAACACAAGAGAACAGATTTAAAAAAAAAAGTAAAATGTGGTCAATACTCCTTGTACACGAGCCACAGCATGTTGAGCCTACCTCGAGGATCTGATCTTATTTCTGGTCAAGACTTTATAATATATCAGGCAATTTGTTTATCATATGGATATAATAGTTTGAATATGCAAGTGACACTGAGGATCATTTTTCTCGGAGTCAAGCTACAGCAGCTATTGGAGAGCATGGGCAAAGAACTAAATTTGGTCTCTTTTTTTTTTTTTTTTTTTTTTTTTTTTTTACAGCAGCAAGGAATCAGTATCACTCTTTTGTAAGCCCAGTCTGTTGGGCTGTTGAAGGAAAGATATTTACATTTAACAGCGACTGTTGGAGTGTTTTGATGTCAAAGGTCAAGGTTTGATATTTACAAGACCAGCTGAATAAAGTCTGTTTCAGCAGCATCATTCAACTATATATTTAAATATTAACAGGTCTAGAAATTCAAAAGGCACAAGATAAACTAATTATGAAGGGCTAATATAAGTTATACAGTTAATATTATTAAATAAATTCAAAGCAATCAAAGATTCTCCTCTGTCTTTCGATAGACACATAAGTTCCACTTACTGTCACTAGATGGCAGAAACAGTTAGATGAAGACAGTTATGGATTACAATAAATGACAGTAATTCTGACTGGACTATCATCAGTATTTTCCCATCAGTGCAGAGTTCAGGACTTAAACCAGTTTAGATAAAACAAAAACATTTTCACAATCTGTACGTTTTTAAAGTGTTTATATGTTTTAATGACACACACATTGTACTCAAAAACAATTCCATATAAAATGAACATTTCTTCATAAAATATTTTCTTATATATTTACTCCCCTCCCCCTCCACAATAGAGCAACTGGTCACAATGTATTCAATCAAATTAGCTACCAAAGTGATTGTTTTTATTTATATATACTACACATTTACATCATGGGACTTACTGACCAAATAAAAAAGAATGCATTAAAAAAACACCCAATAAAATGGTTATAATTCATGTCCTATCACAATTTCTAACTGCTGTGGGTAAGAAAATATTCACATGAAAATTACAAAAGATACATTTTCTTCAGAATGTAAATTACAGATATTATTTTTTTGTTTTTTTTTATAAAACATTCAACACACTCCTGTTACTAGTTAACATTTTCTTCTTCTTGGGCTTACTTCTGGATAATAACATGCAGTGTCACCTTTGCATGTTTTCGGCATGTTCATTCAGCTCTCACTACTGATCAATCTCACAATTAAAAAAGGGACAAACAACCATTTAATTAGATATTTCCAGTCGATAGGCTGATCATGATTCAGCATAATTACAACAGGTAAAAAGGGCAGAAATAATTAACATTATCACAAAACAACAAGCCACCAGACTGCGACGGACACCAGTCCTCAGGCTTTTAGTGCGACTGAACAGTCTTGTATTGAAATATACCAGAGAAAAGACACTCATTTTAAAACAAGGACAGCAGGTAGACATGTCCCTCATGTGTGAGTCCTAAATCATGTGTCAGCCACACGAGACATCTAAAATTAACATTTTATCCAGAGATACGCTACAGTGTAAACACCAGTACATTAATTGTGATTGTATAAAGATGTCATAATAACCAGGAGGAATATCACATTCTGAAGGAAGCGAGAACATCTGAGAGCAACCATGAGTAGGATTTCATTACAAAAATGATCCCTCTAAATCATCACTTATGAGCCACTAGAAGTGCCTAACAGTGTCTGGATCTGCAGAATTCCCGCTCTCTGCCGGCATTTTCTCTTTTCTTTTCCATTTTGCCGTTTCAGACATCTAATAGCTGTAAAAATGGTTGAAAAAATTCCATACCCATGAATCTCTTTTAACTGAAATAATGTAAAAAATACATTTTAATCCAAAGCCTGCTTGTGTGGAGATATGAGGCCTTCACCTGACAGCAACAAAACATATGAAGGGTTTCATTTCAAATATAACTCTATATCTATTATATATGAACATGAATAAAACGGTTATCTAAATCTCATCACTCAATAATAATTCAATTCTAAGCAACATTAGTATATGATACTTGTGGGTATTAAAATAAAATCTTATGTTTTTATAAAAACATTATTGTTATGTAAGAATTTGTTATATAAAATCCTGTTTCATATTTAAAGTACCTTTTTTCAGGAACAAAACTCTTCAAAACCCGTATGAGAACATCAAGATAAAAGACTTTCAGATTAAAACTGATGTGTTGATGGAGACATTTCAACAACCCAGTCAACTGTTTCAAGACTTGTTTCAGGTTTTGAGCTCCAAACACTGAGCCACATTCTGCAGATGAGCTCCAAACCTCTGCAGAAGAAAACTCTGTTTGACTCTTTTCAAAGCTGTGACAACATCAGTCATTGGGACGTGCGAGTTGGGCGAGCTCTGACTTTCCGACATTGACATGAGTAGTTGGACAATGGCTCCATTGACTCGGGCTTTGACCTCCCCCAGCAGCCCCAACACCAGTTAACATGAAAAAAAGCACTCTTCAAAAAAAAAAAGAAGAAATGCTGTTGATTATTAACTGGGATGCCAGTGTGTTCTCTCTGAGTGGAATTTGAGCCATGCATTGATTATCTGAACCAAGTGGAGCGATGTTTCTGCCTCCTCAGATTCACACTCAGCTCCAGTGTCGAGTGCATTGCACACTTTTACACAAAAACACAAACAGCTGAGCTGCTTTTTGCTCCATAGAGGGTATAAACATGTAGTAACATATGCAAATTCTTCACTTTTTTTGTGAAATTTACTCACCAATAGCTTGTAGTGCTTTGTTTGCACAGTGAAAGGCCACCAAAACCAAAACGCTCATTGTGATAACACAAGCCTGGGGGCATATGCAGTATCCTACCATGTAGTGCATTGTGCATGACTCAAAATGCACAAAATCTTCCCTAAATATTGCAAAATCAAAAATCCCTGAAAGTTGTTTCTTACTTCGTCAAAAGTACCATTTGTCTTTTTTAGATTTTTTCAGCTTAAAAAGTCTGTGAGCACCTTGTATCTCATCTGTCGTACCACAAAGTAGCTGCAGCCAAGACACTAACAAGCACATACATCAGTGTGGCACAATGCCTCTGTCTTCTCCATACAGGATGCCTTTCTTTCAGTGAGCATGGTTACTGGCCAGATGGGCTGCTGGGCCTTCCCTGGCCAAAACAAAATGGCTTTGAGTGTGTTGAAGACCCCCATCAGGTCAGAGACAAAGTGACCAGAATACTAAACACAGCCTTCAATGCATATCACGGCTCACTCTGTCGGAGTTTTCTCTCTTTTTAGCGAGGCTGGGTAGCATATGGAATAACATATAGCATGAATGAACGGAAGGAAATACAAAAAAATGCTTCAAGTGTTAAAGAAACAAACTAATTCATTCATCTTTCATTTATCCAGTCAAATGTTGGATTCTGGGATGGTCAGACCCTTCTCGTACCATGATGGGTTTTTGACAAATGTGAACTCCTTTAGTTATCAAGTACACACAGAGGCTGAGTGAACTTCTTATTTTGGCACTTAACAGTCAGATAGAGGGCATTGCTGAGAGGAAGACAGGAATACAAATGATGCCAAAGACACCAGATTAATGCTACAATGTGTTGAGTCATGGTGTGTCACAACCACGACCGGTTTGGATTCAGGTGCAGATTCAGTTCCACATGCACACACTTTTTTCCCCAGTATCAATCACACACTCCGCTCGTTTCTGTTACACAAATATTCATCTTCCCTTTCTCTCACTCCTCGTTTCGTCAGTAGAACACAAGCTGTGACTCCTCTTGAGTTCCTCACATTACCCCCAGTCCCTCTCCTCAAGTATATCCACTCCATGTGTCTGCTAGTCCTAGATACTCTGGATTCTCCGCTGTTGGGGTCAAAAACCCGTTGACGTGCCTGGGGGCACCGCCGTCTCTCTCCAGTGCTTCTGGGCTATCGCCCGCTCCAGCTACAGCGTTAGCTTTGGCTACAAGGTCCAGGTAGTATGGGTTATCGAAGGCTGGAGATGTGGCGTTCACGGCATTTGTGGGGACCAAATATCCCGGGTTTTCCACGCTGTGACCAGAATTCAGGCCATTAGGGAGGCGCCGGTCCACTCTGGAGCATTTGCGAGGCAGTGTGCTAGGACGCTCTGGGATCCCCGGCCTGAGGTCCTGAATCTCCTGGTTGACGTACTCTAAAAGAAGGAGGAAAGAAAAAATCGAAACAAATATAAAAAAAACCCAAAACAATTATACTAAGATCATTCTCAGTTCTTCCTTTCATATCATATCATTATATGCAACACACTTATTTAATATCCTTTGAAAATATATACAATATACTAGCCTGAGGGTATACATTTCATACATAACTTCTTACTTTCTTTTTGTTTATTTTAACGTAAATATGTAATATATATTGTCTTCTTTATATTTAGTATTTACTAGAGACTGAAAGATGCACTGGTTGACCGACATTATCAAGCAATATAACCTATCAAAGGGATATCGATAACCCCCTCCCTAAAATCAATATCGGCACTGGTCTCAAAAATCCCATATCAGTCAGGCTCAATTACTTATTGCTCCTCTAAGAACTCAGCAAAAGCACTTCAAATGTTTCTATCTATGAAACTGAAGTGACAATGAAAGATCTTAATGTAATATAGCTTAATATAACATTTTCTCCTGCTCACCTGGCAAGGCATGATTATGATTATATCCATGACTCCGTCTGGGCAGCGAATGGTGAAGGTGATGAGGAGGATGAAAGCCATTTGGCCCATCTGTTTCCAGGTCGCCCTGGCTCCCGTTGGAGTAGGTGGGGTCCTTGCAGTAGCGTCCGGGGCTGGCTGGGGGCAGCGCGGGGTCATCGGTAGGCCCATCCAGGAAGACAGAGTCGGACTGACCGCCAGCTGAGGTGCTGCGAGCCAGAGTCGGGTACTGAGGGATCCATATGCCGTTGGAGGTGCTGGCTCCTAAAGGTAACGTAGGGTACTGGCTGCGGCCGAGAGTGCTCAGGGAGGAGTACATGCTGCGAGGGCCGACAGTGACAGAGGGCTCCACATCTAAGCCCTGATCTCTGCTCTGCTGGGGAGATGAGAGCAGGATGATGAATGGCATACAGACAGGGAGGAGAATCAAGAATATGTGACTTTAATTCTGGATAAAAGATCATCCTTCCCCACTCACCCTGTACGACTGGTGTCTGGATGGACCGTTGGCTTGAGTCCCATCTCCCTGCGACCTAGGGAAGATGTTGGGCTGCGGCACCAGGTACTCCTCAGCATCTAGCAGGTCCCTCATGTTGTTCCCTTCCTCCTCAAGAAGCATCCGGAAGAACTGGCTGTCAACTGGACTGGACATGCTCATCTGCTCATCATTCTGCATGACAGACAAAGAACAACATGGATGGACATGAAAGTAAGTCTTAATTAATCTCCGGACAGAGAAATGCACCACTGCCTTGAACATTAAGACTTAAGGTAAACATACTACAGTGTATGTATATGACATTACATACTAATGTACAACAGGCACACAAAGAGTAAAAAAATTGCAACATAAACACACCTGAATAACTACATAACGAGGAGGATCTCTGGCCATGGCGCTGAAATCATTCACAAGATCTTTGAACCTTGGCCGGCTGTCTGGGTCAATCATCCAACCTGCCATCCACACATTAACATTAAAATGTCAACCATCTTCAATAACAACTGACAACATGCAACTCTTTCAGGGACAATAGTTAAGACAACTACTTAACATACAAACACCAATTTGCCTGCTTATTTATCGATATCCATGAAAGTTTCATACAAATTATCCAATTGATTTTAAAATCAGATTAAACCTTTAGACACAATCATAAAAGAAAAAACATACTGACATTTGACCATGATCATGTAGACGTCGATGGTGCAGATGAGGGGCTGCGGAAGTCGCTCTCCTCCCTCTAAAACATCTGGGATTTCTCTTGCTGGGATCATGTCGTAGGGTTTAGCACCAAACGTCATAAGCTCCCAAACTGTCACACCTGCGAAAGGAAATTTACCATTACAACAGCACAACTTTTACTCTAGAATAAAATATTTACCAAATGACAGTCAACAACCAACTCATTAAAAAGAGTGGCATAAAATTAAGATGTGGGTAAAACCAGTTTGTGAGTATTTAAATCTGACACCAATTGAAGCCACTGTTTATCGGAGTTTATTGATCAGCAATCGTTAGGGGACATTTATTTTTTAAAAAAAAAAGATTTACAGCAGTCTGGAAACTGATTTACTGCTTATGCAACTACTGACTGAATATAAACTAGTCTTCGGACTTTACCACTAGTGTTAGCATGTCTTCTAATGCTTCAGATACATCAAGAAGAAACAAAAAAAGTTCTGATTCTTAGACCAAAAGAGGCTACTATTATGTCCTAATGATACTGACCATAGCTCCAGACGTCACTCTGATGAGTGAACTTCCTGTGCATAATAGACTCGAGGGCCATCCATTTAATCGGTACCTAGAAACACAAATACACTCCAGTTAAAATAAATAAAAAAAATGAATGTGAAGTGCAGATGCACCTACAGTCACTGGGATGTTTTACCTTCCCCCCATCAGCATGGTATTCAGTCTCGTCTATATCAAGAAGACGAGCCAGGCCAAAGTCTGTGATCTTCACATGATTCGGGTTCTTGACGAGAACATTGCGAGCAGCCAGATCTCTGTGAACCAGCCGGACTTCCTCCAGATAACTCATCCCCTACACACACACAGATCCATCACTCACAAGTCCATGTGTTCACGAATACACAAGCTGATTCCACATCAAAATTGAGAGGAAAAATAAGGCGACAGAGAAATCAACAGCAACATTCAGACACTGTTGTTTTGCTAAGAAGACGAACACATTTATAACACATCAGATGCATCAGAGATTATAGCCCGTTTCTTTTTTACATACCTTTGCGATCTGGACACACCAGTTGAGAAGGAACTGGGATCCGATGCGGTCTTTGTTCTCCCGGACATAGTCAAGGAGGCAGCCGTACGGCATCAGCTGAGTGACCAGCTGCACCGTGGATGTCAGACAAATCCCCAGCAGGCGACACACGTAGGGGCTGGCAACCCCCGCCATCACATAGGCCTCCTGAGTAAGACAGAGAGAGAGGCTCAGTGCTTAACTGTTTATGTGAACTGGTGATGGGGTCATTAATGGTTGAATGGGATTGAGGATTGTTTTTTCTTAAATAGAAAAAATATACATCATCTTAATTTATTGAATTTTTGGTCTTACTTTTTTCAGATGATTTTGTTGTTTTTTCTTTTTTTATTCAGCTTCTTTATTAGCTTTTTAGATTATGAAAAAATTTAGTTGTACATAAAATTAGAGACATTTAAACAAAATCTGTAGACTATTACACCATCAACAAATTTACAGTATCCTGAAACATGAATTCAAATGTCAGTGTGACAAACATTTTTTTGAAAGATAACATGGATGAGTTAGGAAGACAGAAAATTAAATTATTAAGAAAACAATACTTCTTTGAACAGTGCTTCAAAAATAAAAATATTTGAAACAGGTATCCATGTGACATGCAAGTGTTTTGAGTGTTTTTACTCACATCGAGGATCTCTTTATTGGCCTTTGGTGACGTGTTCTCTCGTAACACCTTGATGGCCACTGGTATTTTCACATTTTCTCCATCCGGGGCCCATACTCCCTGAAACAAAGAAATCCAAACTATTCAAAGAAAAGATGTCAAGCTAAAAATCTTACCTACAAACAATTTATCTTTGTTACCATCATTTTATAAGGTACTGTTAAAGAATTGTTTCATGTACCTTGTAAACAGTACCGAAGGCACCTGCGCCCAGCACCCTCAGCTTTTTCAACTCTGTCTCCTTAAGGATACGCATCTGAGCCTGATTGGGCGACGCACCGCTGGGTGTTAAAGGCTCCACCAGCTGCACAGAGGAAGAGAGTTGATGGCATATTCCATCGATATACACTACAACAACTACAATTTTATCCTGTTTTTTAAAACAATTAAGTGTCATTTATCTCTTGCATTTAAACTCAGATTTTTAAACTATGTTAGCCTTCTATATTAGCTTAGCTCGTTGCTCGGTGCTCACCTCGTGTTCTTGCAGGATCCTCCTCATCGTCTCCTTCCTCCGGAGCTTCTTCTGTCTCCTCAGATAGAACACCAGCAAAGCCAGCAGGATGAAGAAGAGCACCACCCCGCCCACTGCCGCTGCGATGGTTGTACCCGGTCTGAACACAAAAAGACAGTTCAACAATGCTCCTGTTGCTCAAAAGAAGCACTGAGAACATTCAGCCACTACAGCATTTATTTCTGAACAGTTAAAGCAGCTCACCCTGTCCTGGTGTCGATAGGGCAGCCTCTTTCATCCATCACAGTGCAGCTGAAACACAGAGGCAATAGCTGTGAAATCTTTGTCATCGTTCAATAAGTTTGTGTTTGTGATGTGTGTCCACTTACGACAGCGTGCAGTTGGTGTTGCAGGGCAGACAGTGATTTGTAGCGTTGCTGTACTTCCACACAGTTTGCTGATCTTCCTTCACACCATGGGGACAACTATCCACACAAAACTCACCGTCTTGGAAGTTTTGACACTCTGAACAATGTTCTGCACGCTGAAGACACACAGGGAAATGGAGTAATAACAGGGTTTATATAATTAGTTTATTTTTTGAAGAGTTTTTTAAAATGTATTTGGTTCTTTTGACAAACAGGCAGAAAATTTGGTGAAAGTTGAAGGCACCCAGCTGGAATAAAGGCCAAGTGGCAAAATGGGTAACAATTTAAATTTTCATTGCTGAGTGTTTCTGTCCTTGTGCTGGTTTTTTAAACCCCATCTTATTCAAAATTGCTTCACAAAAATGAATTAAAGAGCACTCTGTTCTGTGAAGGTCTTATTCAGGATGAGCAACTCTTGTAAGCCCATAAATGGTGGTTGAGCAGATGAAGCATGTTACAGTTTTTGCTTTGGTATGTAAGGACTGTGAACATCTTACCGGGCCATGACAGGAGACAGAGTCGTTGAGAGGTTTACACTCTGAGTGACAGGCAACACACACAGATCCATCTGAGTATTCACGGGGAGACCTGCAACACAAGCACAGCTGAGATTTAACACAATGTCCCATAACACAGTCTGGCATTTGTTGGAAGCTTTTATCTAAAGCACCTGACACTGTCGTAAGGACATACATTTTTAGAAAGGGGGGCCCCAGCTGCAAATAACTGCCTCACCAGATGACCTGGACCGGATATCTTGTTCTCCAAACCACAAAGGGCTGGACAACAATGTACATTACTTTTGAAGAAATCGTTTGACATTTTGAGAAATACGCTCATTTGTTTTCCAGCTAAGAGTTACATGAATCAGTGCAGTATATA
>JAOWBC010000617.1:10194515-10218600 GCA_028566105.1 Hypoplectrus providencianus
ACACACATATATATACATATATACATATATATATATATATATATACACATATATATACATATACACACATATATATACACACATATACATACATATATATACACACACATATATATACATACACACACATATGACTATGACAGATGACTTAATCAGTTGGATATTTTAGGCTCAGGGATTACGTGAAGTGTGCCCACAAATCATCAAACTGCTGAGCAACTGACACAAACTACCTTAAAATGGATTTCTATTGATTTATTTACTGCTGTGTTATAACGTGTGTTTATATCGTAAGAAAATCTGTTCAGTTCTGTCAAGGAAAGGGGGTGTTGGGTTGCTGTGGTTTTCACATTCATTTGCTTTGTCACTGATGAACATTTGCTTCAGGGCACAGTTTGAGTTTAAAGCTTTCTAAGTGATTGATTGTGACTACGTTTGCATTTGCCAAACCATTTAACCCCACAGACATCCACCTATTCACATTTGCTTCAAGGCAAAAACATGATCAGCTGGGCAACTTGTTTGGGGATTACGACACAAGGTACACTGTATTATTTGGAACATTATCAATTGGCTTATTATTGACTTAGTGCAGACACACCCATACAGTCACTCACGCAAACTTTTCTTACCCCTGATAGATGTCACACTGGTCTACACACTCAGTGCCGCGCTTGAAACTTTTACAGGACACACATTGGCTGGGCCCCGGGCCCCAGCAGCCTCCCTCGCACAGCCGGTGACAAACACGGCCCTCTTTCTCTGAAAACACATTCAGAGAAGATAGAGCATGATGCACACTGTATATTATATTGATCTAAATTATTGGCTATCACTGCAAAGTTTAAACACCCTGAAGAAGCATTTCAGGCAAGTGCAGTTGCATATATTTACCATGCAACAATATCCATGAAGGTTGTTTAAAATGCAGTTTATCAAACAATATTTGTTGCTGCTTGATTGCTGCTGGATCAAAAAAGATTATTAATATTGCATCTATCTAACTTAGATAAAGTGTCTGGTTGTAATGGAGCTCACAGTCTCTATAGCAGACATTAGCACTCCATTTGTGTGTTCACCTACCACAGAGTTTAGCATCCTGGTTGTGGTTGACGATGCGGTGGGGTCCCTGGGTGGGATGAACAAGACTCTCCCAGGGCAGTGAATTAGTGTAGCACAGCTGGGAGTTGTTGTGCAACAGGACCAAACCTCCACTGACGCTGCGCAGTGAACGCAACCCAAGAGAACGAATGTGCAGATTCTGGATGGCCAATGAAAACACACCCCTGAACAGAGAGAAAGTCTGTGATTGCCCAAAGTTCAACTGTGGGGGGTCAAAGTGTGTATTTTTCTATTGCGTGAAGCAAAAAATAACCTTTTAAAATTTAGGTCTGGTTGTCTGCAAGATAACAAGTAATCAAACTATAACCCAGATTCTCTCTTTTGTTTCTGACAAATTGTATTTGCAAGCAAGTGTAAAAATAAGGTAACAATTTGATATTTTGATCAATCTAGCAAACAGGAAACAGAAACATACACTTAATTTCTTATAAGGAAACAAGAAGTGTGTTTTAAATACACAAACAACAGGTCATATTGTCAGACTTCATTATAAAACAGTGTCAGACAAACAAATCTTTCTTGACCTAGTTTGTACATGCTACGGAAAATAGCGTCTCATAGACTGTGATCTTTGCTGGCATGTGCTGCATGTAGAAGCAGCTGTGCTGGCTAATAATTAGCCTTTATAACCCTGAAAATGAACTAACTGCCTCAACTTACTTAAACAGTGACACAATGTCAGAAAAAAACAATAACAAAGACAGGTGAGTACGGTGCTTCGCTAACCATTTTATCAATTCATATTGAAACTCAGGTATCATAAATAGAGCTTGTTAATTACCAAAATGTGCAGACATAGGACACATCTGTACTCTACAACATCTGGGGGATTTTTACCTGGCACTTCATATTTGTATTTTTGAGCATTAGCGTCAACTCTTAGAAATGGCCCTTTGTAAATCTGATCTGTGCAGGGCTGATAGGATATCTGATCAATTTTATTACTTATTATTAACTGACTCTTTGCCTCCTATAATTTTGCATAAGAGATAAGTATCAGTGGTATATATACCTATGTCTGACCATCTTAGTCACAAACCAATGGGTTTGCTGGTTATGTTTTTTTACACCTTTTAAATTATTTATAGTTTCTTTCTCCATATCAATCTGAACACAGTGGGGCTAAAATTTTCCTCAAGCTTATTCATGGGTCATAGATACAAAAATGCATTTCCTATCATAATAACAGGCAACCAAAATCCCAATGAAAAATGTACAATAGACTGGGAGTGTTGATTTTTGGGACAATAGGATGAATGTATAGTCATGAGGAGAAAACAGACATGTCAGTCAGACCGGCAGATTTAAAATCTTACTTGTAGAGCATCCTTCCTCTGATCACCTTCAGGTTCTCAAACACACTCAGGTTCGTCCACTGTTCTGGCCAGGCGTCAATGTACAAATAACCTGCAAAACACCATCAGACAAAGACAATAAAAACATTTTTAACAGATGGAACTCTGACTGCAAGTTATGTTTGCACCAGTTTTGAATCACATTCAGCCTCTTAGTGTTCAGTACCTGTAAGCTCCTCAAGCTGCTTGAAGGCACTCAGCTGCTTGAGGGTTAGACCTGATGTGTTGGTCGCTGGGTCCCTGGACAATGGCAAAAAAATATTTGAATAATAAGTTAACACACAAGAGGCAAAATATTGTTTGTAGATGATCTTTTTGCAAAATCTCTAGTCGCTGATCAAATCTCCAGTGGTGCACGTTATCTCAGGTTTGTGTTTACATTTCACACTTTCATTGTTGACCGTTGGCAGATGCAAGAAAATTTATCAGGAATTTGGCATTTGAACTTCAGTTGGTGTCACGCAGACCATCTCACCAGACTGTATTTGACGTCCACATCGCAGACTAGTTCGAGATTCACTGTACTTATTATTACTGTATGCATTTGTCTCTTCTGAATTGCATTAAATTAACATAATAAGGAGAAAACACAAAAAAAGAGTTCTTTTTCTTTTTGCTGACCGAAAGCAAATGGTAAACAGTGTCTGAGTTTAACGTACATTTGAGCACAGGAATCTTAAGAGTTTGGCTGAGGTGGAAACCTTGCACAAAGAACCTATACAAATGTTGCCATAAAGTCAAATATTTGAAGGGCTGAATGGAAAGGAGGAGGCTCTGTGGCAGTATAATGTCTTCAACATTAAGCTACTATTTATGGTTACAAAAATGTATGACTGTTATATTTATTTATATTCAAATTACCTTTAAAGTTAGAGTTCATAAAGTAGTTTTACCCTTGCAAGCTAAAAGTAAAGTTAAATTACAGGACATTTTAAAAACTACCATTATTAGCAATACTGGGCTAGGACTCAGCACAATAACGATCAATGTTTTTCACTGTAGGCTACATGAAATATATTCTTTTTAGAAATCAACTCTCTTACCTAAAGATTATTTTGGCCAAAAGATGACAAAGAAAGGGCAGAAACCTCTTTGGTCCCAGGGAACAAATTATTTTATAAAAAGATTGACAAACAAAAATGTCAAATATACCAGTTATTGACCGCTTCCTGTTTAAAGTATAGTCACAACACCAGCCTAAAAAATCCACTATTGATTGAATTTTAGCTGAAACCTTATTTAGTGTTTATATATAGTGTGTGTCTCTCACCTTTCAAAGCTCTGAGGAACGAAAGCCAAGCTGCCAAAAATCTTCTTGCACTTGTTGAACTGATCCACATTAGAAGAAGTTACCATAGTGATGCCATTGTTGTCCGTTACACCAAGGTTGTCTCTTCCCAGCCCATAACACACTGCAATACAAACAATAACATCCAATTTAATCTATGTAATTAGTTATTATACTGAACTCTTTGAAGATATAAATATAACAGGAAAAGAATGATCAACAACCTTCCATATAAACCAGGATAGTATCACCTTAGAATAAGACATTGTGCCTTGGATTACAGAGAGGGCAGAACTCCCTGATGCTGCTAAGACTGATGATTTCTTATCTGTTAATACAACTGAAATGTCTAACATTTTAATCATATTGTTTTATCAAAGACCTGTTGTGACACAAAATGCCATTGAAACTATCTTACATCAATTTATACACTTTTGCTGTGTTCAACATGTCTAGCAACATTTTACCTTAAAGGAGTTTTAAGGATTTTTAGAGAGGTCCCAAAACAGATATACTCATAAAGATAAAATAAGAAACCAAAAATATCTGTTGACTGTTGTGGCCACTGGATTACACTGAACTCGTAGTTGTGCTTGTGGCACCAGTTTCAGACGACTTGTTCTTTTTGATATGTTGCATTATCTTGCTGGTAGTGCATAGATGTTCAGGTGATCCTCATACAGTGGCATTTGAGTGTATGTAAACAATGTTTTTTATGTCTTAATGCACATGTACTCACTAGCAAACACCGACTCTCACCTTTGGGACAATCTCCTTCACACTTTTCACATTTCTGCATCTCGTCTCCATCTGGGTTACTGACGATTACTTCCTGGTTGGCTTTGGGACAAACCAAAGTACAAGCCACTTCCATAGCAAGATAGTTATCTACAGACAGGGAGAGAAGGTGTTCAAAGGGCATCTTTGCAGTAAAAAAAAAAAAAAATGAAGTAGTGATGATGAAATGGAAAGCTGGTAGCCTAAAGCAGGAATGTGATTTTAACACTGCCAGGTCTGCATCCCTTTGTTTGTGGAAGTCTTGGCAAGGAAAATGAATAAATAGCAATCTCTCCTCCAATTCCTTTCAACATCTACTATCATCGAGGTGCCCTACAGCAAGACACTTAATTATTAGGTGCAGGTGGAGCTGCACAGTGTCCAGCAGCGGAGCAGAGCACTGTGCTGAGCTGCGTCTTTCATAGATAAACAAGGTTTGTTCTCACAGGGACATGTCTTGATGCAGGTGGCTCCAAAGTTGAACTTCTTGTCTGGGTTGGGTTTGGTTTGAAAGGTGACAGGGTCGTAGATAGTGGGTGGAGGACAGTTCTCTTTACACACTCCACTGTCATTGAAGTGGCGGCAAGCCTGCAGGGGACGGGAATGAGGAAATATGGTTCTCCGAAAGACTGTTTTACAATGGGATTACAGTTAACACAATACCTGATAAATGCATGAGTGTGTCTGTGTGGGTGTATAATTTACCAGACAGTCTGAGTCTTTGGGTCCTGTGCATCCTGCAGCACACTGCATGTGACAGCAGTCATTGGGAAGGGGACCTTTACACCGCTGACAGCCAGACGCACATTTTATACGAGTCACTATGAACAGAGATTTAAAAAAAAAAAAAAAAAAGCTGATCTTCACCTGCTGTGGATATTTTTTAACTTACAGTAAAAAAATAAGAAGAGTCACTGTCATTCTGCACATTATGTTAACTCACAGGTCTGGCAGTCTTGTGCAGTTTCTCCCCAGCAGCTTTTACCACATACAGAGGCACAATTTGGACCTGTGCCAGAAGAAACAATCCCACAATTTATCAACAAGTAATTCAGTGGGGCTGTACTTAAATGGCAGCATACTTTATCATAGGGTCAAAACATTTATTGTACTTCTTTCTGTTTCATAATGATGCTTTTGTTTTTTTTTCAATACACAACTTCCTTTACAGTGGTGCACTCCCATTTCACTGAGTAGGTTGTGACTGTTCATCATAACACATTTTATCTAATTTGCATTGGTCAAATGTATTGTTACGTATTACTTTTCTACTTACAATATATGTATGTGTATGTATACATGATTAGTTTTTATAATCTTAGATCAATTAATGCATAATATTTACAAACTCAACTAGTAATTGTGTCAGATAACCTTGATGTGATTATATGAGATCTGTTTATGTATTATTGTGTATTTTTATGCCATTATTGAGTAGTTGGATGGTAACAAAAATATCCTTCCCAACAATGTTTTTCTTATGAAAAAATGATGTATCATATTTATCGTGAGTAAAAACATAATTCTTCTCTCTCTTTACTACGCTGTTGGATGCTTAATAAATGCAATCCTTCAATCAACTGCTCACATTTTGTGGCCCGAGGCTGCAGGCGGTGCAGCCTGGCGTGGATGTTCTGCTCGTCCAGCGTGTCTCTCCAAACAATGTTTTGGGGGTCTGGGAAGCACAGCTGGGGGTTCCCCCAAATATACACCACCCCTAACAGGATCTCTGCAGAAGAGAGAATACAAAACAGGATCTCATAAACATATTGCTTTTGTAATCATCAGTTGGATTAAAGGCCTGCACAAACCTCCTCCACTTTTACAACTATGACCATAAACAGTTTGATTTCTCCTAATACAAGGTGATAAGTGATTCCTAAAAAAGACCACATACAGTCCCATCTCAGTGATCTCACACTGGCTTTGGGCATTAACTGTATTTTCTGACCTGTGAGGCTACGAAGCCGGAGCGTCCTGAGTCCCTTTCCGTTCTGAGTGTTATCCAGTACAGCCAGGGCATAGCTGGTGTTGTACAGCTGGCTGCCTCTTATGATCCGGAGGTTATCCAAAGGTAACAGACTTACAGACACATGAGCGACAAGCACATAGCCCTGTACCTCGACAATCCCCTGAAGAATTAGGGAAAACAAAAGGATGAGTCTGTTGAGTCAACAACAACATGTGGACTGACCAAGAACATTCGAGCTTACTCAGCGATGTAACTGAATGCTTGCTTTGTATTTATTCATTTCCATCTTATGTGTTTTCTATCTAACTTTGTGTCACTTTATGAAGTCGTTATTACGGAAATAAATGCTCTGTATATACCTGTAAGAAGGAGAGGTCAGGGTTTCCATGAAGGTGTGTGATTTCCAAGTTGCCGTGTACGACCTGGCAGCCAGTGTAGAGCAGCTTCAGGGTCTCGTAGTGATTTTCCAGGCTGGAGGGCAGGGCCAGCTTCATGTCTGTACCCAGGCACACTGCAACACAGATACCATTCAATATGACTGACTTAATCCTGCATGTAAAATAACATTAAAGGCTTTTTCATGGCTCAACATTCATGCTGCTTTACTGTTATTTGAAATCATTTGGAAACATTATACTTTTAAATAACTACATAGGTGAAGGGGCACAAAGGACAACCTCAATAACACCAGGTCTCAATAATTAGGATTATCTGCTTGCCTGGGCCAAGTTAAATGTCACATCAGAAAAAAATTGTACTCATGTACTGTACTAATGTATAATGTACTACAAACTATAAAAAGACCTGCACTCAAATTAACATTGTGTTCTTTACAACATTTAATGCTTCGACAAGCATAACAGATAGTCAGAAATATTTATACGAAAAGAATTAAAAAGAACTCAAATGCTGTTTATCAATATGTATTAAAAATCTACATTTGTTACCATCATTAGTGTAACTGCTACCCCTAAAAGTAATCTCTAGAAGTTGCAGGGAGAGGACCTACTGTAGGTTAAAACTCCAAATAACGGCTGAGTGTAAGGACTCTGACTCCACATATTTTGACTATGTAACTGTTTACAAGTGGCCTTGACTGGGAACTCTGAAACACAAACCGCTTGCGCTGCTTCTGTCTCGTCTCATAGTATATATGATATAGTTTCCATTGGCAGCAGAGAGCACAGATTCCCCACAGCGGGTCACACACAACATTACATTCAGGGTCATACAGCAATACAATTCATGGGTGCTCTCGCGCACACACATTGCTGCCATGCTTTAGCAGGCAGTCACGCAGTGGACAGTCCCTCTGCTGAGGTTATAAATGACTTCCTCTGGCTCCCCTCCAGCAGCCCTCCAATAGTCAACCCTCTTTCCTGATTGAAAACCCCCTTCCCCCCAGTGCTATCTCTGTCCCTCCTTTTGGGAAAGACGGCCCGATGGATTCAGATACATCATCAGAGGAACAGGAAGTACTGGCAGATGGGAGGAGGCTGAATTTCATGATACACTGAGGTTCAGCAAAAGTAGACATGGACTCTTATCATGTACGTGCGTCTGCCGCGTGTAAAGTTTCCTAGTGATTGCTGAGCACTCCGATCTTGACCCATATTACAGCTCCTGCAATGGAGTATTGGGTCATAAACTGTAAATACAGTCCACATTAAAATCTGACAGCTACTGCAGCAAATGGGTCTGTGATTAATAGAGCAATGCCAAAAATACACACCCAGTCGTTGCAGCTTGTGTCAAATATCAAATCAAATGACTAATCACTGCCTCCTTCAGTGATGTCATCATGGAAAATAGTTTCACATGTTGAGCCAAGAGGGGAGTCATGCTTTTATTCTCCACCATTTAAATCATTTTTAACAAGACAGTATATCTAAACAGAAACAAAACCCTACTTCTCTAAACTTGGTGATGCGCTCAAACTACCACACAAACACATGGACAGCTCCAGCTCGGGGGAATTAGGTAAATTGGCCGTAACAGAAAGCACAACAGAGCAGATTTTCCATTTCTAAAAAGTGTGTGTAAAGCCAGTTCTCAGCTTCCTCTCCTTTTATTCCCTCATTGTTTGCTCTCCAAAAGTCTCTCAGCAACGGCTGTGTGTGTGCATGCGTGGCCTTGTGAGGAGCTGCCCACCCCTCCATCCCTGTGGCCTAAAATACTCCCTCTTTTATCACTTACTTTGCTCTATCTGTCCCCTTCCATACCACTATCCCTGCCTTTGTCTGTCAGATTTGCTTACTACATCTCCTTATTACCTGCTCTGAGAGCCAAGTTACATTGAAATTTCCCCTCTCTTCCCCCTTTAATTCCCTTACTGTCAGTTTCTCTCAGAGTGCATGAGTTGTTGCCCAACTCTCATTGGACTCTGGAAAGTGTCATTTCCCAGGAATGTGTGTCTTTGCATATCTCAAAGATGACACACACATATGTATTTCACAAGTGAGGAGGGGGGAGAGAAACCAGGTTGAAGTTCAGTGTCTTGTAAGGTTGAACAATTTGGAAAATATCTAATCATAATTTGACTAATACTGCAAGAGTGACATGGTACATGTATAATTGAAGGGGATGGTCAGTATGCTTATTTCATTGTTGTCTACATTAAAATGTATATATTTATGTGATGTTTTGCAATAATCTGCATTTTTTTTCTTTAGTGTGTAGAGCACAATTTGTCATCCAAGACGTCTATGTAGCAACACAATATTAAGAGGAGACCAACTGTTATGTTGGTTGACCATTATTATTATTATGATATCGACCTGTTTTTTTTAGTTGTCAGCAATTGACTGAAACTGAACAGTGATGATATTTAGCTATTTATTTTACTCCCATTTATTATTTCTCTTCTCATTTATCATTTATAGAATTGTTAACAATGTAATACACTGTTTGATAATGTATAACAATGTTAGATAATATTTAATGAAGTTTTATGTTTGAGAAAGTAGCTCTCTGGGTACATTTGCAGAGAGGTGAAAGATCAGTGCACAATCCATAGAAAACAGGTCTATTTCCATTCCAGCTCAAAAAATTACATCAGCCACCATATCAGTTATCTAGGAATCTTCCCACATTTAAATGCATCTGGCATCTGGCTTAAACACTTCACTCAGAGAGGTATTTTGACACGTTTTGCCGTGAACTACTGTACATCATGCGACCTGGACAAGTAGTGCATACTGCGATTCTGATAAATTTCAGATTACTTCAGTAAAAGCTTTAAAACTAAACAGCAGCCTATGAGTTTACAAATGATCTCTGGGCCATAGAGTTACCAACAAACACAACAACTGAAACCAATATTTAGCCAATATATAGGTGCGTCTCTAAACATTGTAAATGTATTAAATCAGTGTCCACTTCTTTGCATTTAAAACAATGCAGCTTTCATTGTGATCTAAAACAGGGTTTGTGGTAAACAAAGAAACTGGTTTGTTCGAGTTGTCATGCTGCCTTGTCAGAAAGCAAATGTGCTCATAGTTGTTCTGAACAACAACATTTGAACGCTGGATGAAAAGCTTATCAACACAGGAGCAGGGAGATGCTTAAAATGTTTAAATATGGGGCAAACAGGACAAATTTTTGAACACCAACATAATAAGGAAGAGAGTAAGGTAGTTCTGCAAAGGGAAACAAAAAAATGTGAAGTTTGGTAAAAGTTTAGTTTGCACTTTAGTTACTTCATTAAGGAAATGTATCTTTAACTTTTTTTAATACTTCAATTATGTTTTGGAGAAAACAAATCAAGAACTTGGTTGCTGAAAAAAAACTGATACCCTGAATCCCTGAATGTAACATTCTGCACAAAGATTGGCCAGCTGAATGAGGGTGAGAAAGTAAGCTGGCTTTAAACTCTCCAGCTCCCTTTTAATATTTACACAAGTATTTCTGTCATTGTGGTACTTAGAACAGAGTTCCACAATATAAGCTTGATGCTTTCCAGCAAAGATTTACAGTTCGGAAGCTTTTTCTGTGTTTTCAGTGTTGTTACAGATGTGATTTTGTCACGACACA
The DNA here is from genome assembly GCA_028566105.1 of Hypoplectrus providencianus. NCBI lineage: Eukaryota > Metazoa > Chordata > Actinopteri > Perciformes > Serranidae > Hypoplectrus > Hypoplectrus providencianus. The sequence goes on from JAOWBC010000617.1 coordinate 10,205,062, forward strand.
CTACATCTGACAGATGCACTGTGTTGCTTGGGACTGACTACAAACTGAAAGTCAGCATGAAGCCACACCTGTGTGTGGCAGCCTGCCAGTTAGCACAGGGAGTGTGTGTTTACCAGTGTCTGTACGTTAAGTGCAAGAAGTACGGCGGCAATGATGCTTCTGCAGGAGATAAACTGAACCACGGTGGAAAAGCCTGCAGAATGACGCACCAGAACAGTCAACAGGATGCTCTGGCCTCCACTCTCCTCTAATGGATCAGATCCTCCAAAGCTCAACACAAACAGAACAAGCTGATCCAACAGGACTTTCTCTGGCAGTTTATTATCCCTCAGATTTAACATGTCGCTCCTGACTCTAACACAGTGCTAATCCTAGCACGTATTGCATAAACTTCACATTTCTCCCAACCTCCCTGAACACATTCTTCCCCGTCACTCTTATGACTGAGGAAGAACAGGTATTGCTCAACAGACAAGCAGAACAGGATCCCTCCACAGACACAAACTCCTCACTAATTCACGCTGCCATGCACAGACTATAATCACAAACACGTACACAAACACCCCTCCATCAGAATATCTCCTGCATACTTTTCAAAACATTTACTACAATTTGAAGCCATCTGCTGCTGCACTTCAGTACATTCCATTTAAAGGGGAAGAGAAAGACAAAAAAGATTTGTTTTCCTATTTTCATTAATCTGATGTAGTAGTAACTCATTGCATTGGCCTGTACACTAATGAAAAGTTATTTTTAACTTGCAACCTATAGTCTAGAAATATTATTACATGGGGTAAATGGCCATGTGAATTCTTTGCAGTATTCATTCAGAATACCTGATTTTATGTCATCATTCAAGTTCTTAATAGTTGCAAGAAAAAGTATGTGAGCTTTTTAAGATTTTTTCTGCATGTCATGGATGTATTCATTAACGACAGGAACTATTAGAAATTGTTTGTGTGGTATTGAGGAAAGCTCACTGTGTTTGTATACATTTGAGACTTAAACATACATCAGACCACATGTTATGACAAATAATGCAGAAACCAGGCCATTTCAAAGTGCTCTTACTTTTTCTTGCCACTGCAGTATATATACTGAATCTATAATTTCACACAGGAAGAGGTTTGAAAGTGTCTGTAGAGGCTGACAGGCCCCTGTTGCCCCCTTCCTCTGCTCGCAGTGAGTTAGATCACTAACACGCAGCCCAGACTGGTGAGTCACAGCCGGCTGAGCTAACCTGCCACTGAGGCCGATTCAGTGGGACTTAATCACTTCACAGTGAGTTTCGCTCAATGGGTTCACTGGAGTGTGACAAGGACATGAACTCTGTGGATACTGAGCCCCCTGAACACACACACACACAACACGCAAAACACATGATGTGCTCTGCACTGGAACAGGTTGCTGAAATAATTAATTCAGACCACTGGAGGAAAAACACCAAACACAACTGCTGACCTTTGGAGTCATACACTTTGTTGGCTACAGGATGTGTGTGTGTGTGTGTGTGTGTGTGTGTGTGTGTGTGTGTGTGTGTGTGTGTGTGTGTGTGTGTGTGTGTGTGAATGAGCATGCAGACAAAACAATATTCAATAACTGAAAGTTAGACTTGTACTTGATGCGTTGCTTAACAAGGCCTTTCAGACCAACCACAGCACTCACACTAGACTGATGCTTCACAGATCGACTCTGTGGTGTAAAGTGCCCCAACCTGTTCCCGCTAACAATGCAGTCGTATATAGAAATCACTTTACCTGTGACTATTGGCTTTGTTTGTTTGTGTAGTGGTGATGGTGGCGATGGGGGTATTAGCTAATAAAACAGAAAGATGCTTCACTACAATATTTTTTCATTCAGTCGTAGGCCTATATTTTATATATTTATTTCATGCTTTGGCCGATTTTATCCCAAGGGTATGTCGATAAAAGCTGTCAAATAAATGTAAATGAAGACCCCACTAAATGGTTATTGATTTTAATATGTTTGCCATTAGCTTTCTGATAAGTTTGATGCTTTTATCCTCTGACCATATTGATTCCACTTACAATAGAGCTCTAGCGATTGGAGGGCTGGTGCAACCACAACTACAATAGTGGGCAAATGACATCATTTTCACAGTTGAGATGGATTTTTTTGGACCAAAAAAGTAAAAATAAATTAAGAAAAATTTTCCAAGAGTCAAAAGTGACAACTTCAAATAACTTTTTTCGCTTTCAAGACCTGAGTTTTTTTAGTCTTACAGTTCAAACCTACAAAATATATTGGTTAATGTATGGCTTAACTTAACCAGAAAACCCTAAACAGGTGTATGTATAAGGTAAAAAACACACACAACCACATGTGCAAAAAAGGGGCATGCATTTGCATCAATCACAGTTAGAGTAACATTAAACATATAGCACCACTTTTTCTGCAAATCTTAATTGCAAACAATTGCATGGCTGCACACACTGGTATCAATGTTTTTTTTTTCCCACACGTCTGAGAAGCTGGAATCATCATCAAATGTGTGGTATTTTTGCTTGAAAACAAGCTTAATTTTACTGCTTAATGTTGTCAGATTTTAAAATTATTTTAAAAAAGGGTAAATGTTGTAATATTGCAATTGCAATGCGATTCAAAGATTGGAGAAGATTGTCAGTTATGCATCATTTTTCTTATATCTTTTGAAAAATATATACAAATTATCTCTTCTGGATTTTGTGTGACAATCTATTTCTCCAAACTGTTTTTCAAGCCTGTAAACTACACTGGAGGATGTTGTATGTATGCAGCACAACAAGTCTCAAGAATGGTATTATGATACATATGGTGTTTAAAGATTATTGAACCTCCTACGATTAAGATTACCATGGACTATGAGAAACCGGGATGGAAAACGTTCACAATTTTTTGTCATTTTATAGACCAAACCAAAAATCCTGGAGAAAAAAAATCGCATACATTCTTAAATGCTCTTTTTCTTAGCATTCTTATATTTACATTTTAAACAAAAGTTGATGAAAATGTTGGACTATCTTGCAAATATGCACTTGTTTGCACTTTCAGTTAGCTCTAGTTTTACTGGCATGCACTCACGCTCCAAGTGTGACAAGTGGCCCTCTATCAGACAATGTCCTCTTTAGAGCCAGAAGTGAATAATTGACATCGTCATGATCCCTGGCACACAATGCCCTGTCTGTTGTTGTTGGTTTGTTTTTGTTTACGCGTAAAGCAAAGCAGCATATAACGTCTAAATGCAGTTCCTATCTGTCCCCAAGCTGCACTGCAGGTTCTCATATTTCTCACCTGTTTGACTGCTACTACTAATGCTGCTGTGTTGTGGAAGTGTTTATTTGTGCAACAAAACGTGCTACATGGGAGTTTTGGTTCAAACAATAAATCTGTTTCGAGGCTACTTTGTGACAGGTGTGATTTCCTCCTAATCAGCGCTTCAGAAGTCCCACGAGCTTCAGCGGTTGAGAGGACGAGAGCTCGCGGAGGAATGTGGTCCTAGCTTGAAATATCAGCCTCTTTGGGTCGAGCTGAACCGCGAACATTCACTCAAATACAACCTACATACTCTACTTTAATATCCCCTTTAGAAAGAGTGTCTGTTTTGCAAACAGCGGGTCCATTAAAGGCGACAAAAGCTATGAAAGTTACCCACCTTCTCTGCCCAACGCGCCCGTCACTGCGAGCAGCACGGCCCCGACAAACACCAAACTTCTCGCCGCCTCCATCTGCTGAGACCCGGCGCCTCTAGTCCATAGTCCAAACTTTGATGTTTCTACTGTTCCCAATGACGAATGACCGTATTCCGACTTCTTCTCGTCTCCAGGTGTGGTTATTTTGCCCAGGTACCTTAAGAGTTCGTTTCCCAATCTCAGTGACTTCCTCCCTGGAATTCCGTGCCTGTTGGTAGTAAAGCGTGACAGCGCGCAGGAGCAGATGCGCGCTCCCGTGAAGGCCTGAGCGGGGAGTGGCAGGTTGACTCAGCCCGCCCTCACTTCAAACTGAGTTATCTATCTGCAGGGCAGTCCCTCTGCACAGCTCCAGTACATTTAACCCAGTGTGCATTTACCCAAGAACTGTGCTTAAGTATACATTTGAGGGACTTAACGTGAGCATTTCCATGATGTGTTATGTCATATTACTACTCCACTAAATTTTGAGGCAAAAAATATATTTGTTATTCCACTACTTTTAGCTTTACATAAATATAAAACATGTTTTTATTATATAAACCTAATAACAGTATGTTATGTAGTTAAAATGAGCCCTGCCTTGAGAAAAATAAAATACTGCTACATAAATGCATAAATAAAAATAATCGAACTATATTTGGTATGTATAAAACTATATGAACATGACCATTCTGCATAGTGACTGCTTTTACTTTTTATACTTAAAGTTAATATTGACTGTGGTACTTATGTACTTTTACTTGAGTAAATTTTGAATGCAGGACTTGTAGTGGAGTAATCACAGTGTGATACTTTAAGTAAATCTTAAGTAAGGGATCTGAATACTTTAAACTAACTGTAACTTCAGTCCCAACCCACTCATTATTGTAACTGAAAATTGAAAAGGCCCACCTTGGTATATTCATTGTTACAGGAATGCCAGAATGGCAATTATAAGGAAATTACTTAAGATGGATACTTTATCCACAGGAAAACGGTCCAATATCAATTATAACATTTTTGTAATGAGAAGAATCAATTCCTCCCTAAAGTTTTGAGTACATTTGAAATGTGGCAAAAATGTAAAATGCAGGCAATATTTTCCCTGTCTTGTTGTTGTTTCCGATATTTTCCATATGAACACAAGTTTAGCTGTATATATCTGTGGGTTTGATTGGTTCAAACCCACAGATATATACAGCTAAATGATCCAGTTACAAGCTGAATAAAATAAAGAATAAAAATAAATACATTTTAAAGCATCCAGGAATTTTTTTGTTTTTTTTTCTGTTAAACACTGTCTTCTTTAAGGTTGATTTTGTGCTCAAAATGATTTTCAGTTACCTATCTTTATCAATTCATTTTTGTTTGCTGCTGACTTATTTAAAAGTTTTTTATCATGCCATCACAACTGTAGCATCTTCATGTTTCTCATGCCCTTTAATCCGCAGCCTCAAATCAGGAGTTGAGGAAGAAAGAATAAACTCTATTCATCCCAATCTATCCACTCTCCCCTCCCACAGCAGCCAGGGTCAGAGTCCGACCTACTGCACCGAGCTATCAGGAGACAACAGAAAGCCTCTCACAACACAAGTCCAAGACTTCTCACAGGGGTTGGTGGTCCTGGTCCTGCTTAAATGTTTAGTTCCCATAAAATAAGTCCCTGAGGCGATCAGGGGACGGAGCCAGTTCATCATTTGGGTTTTTTATTTTCTCAGCTGTAAATTTCAGCAGGATGAATAAAGCATTTTTAATGAGTTACAAGAAACATTAAAACATAACTGTAGACTATGCACAATAAAAACATGGGCTAATAGTATTTTTTCTTAAAAAATTATATATTTATAATATAATGGCAATGTCTGTAGGTAGGGGTTGTAAACACATGTATTGACTGCATTTAGATCAACAAGTGGATTAAAGATATTGTGTGCAGCAAAGAAAAAGTCCAATGAAAACAATGCAGACAGACACGGCAAAAATAAAGTTCTTTCAAGTATAAGAAAACAGCTCATTATTGATGATGAAAACCAAAGAATATATGGCATCTTAACTTCCTTGTTTAGATCACACAGGATTAGGATAAACAGGTGTGGAAGAATCAGTCTCAGTGATATGAGAGACATAATGACAACTTACCAAGTATCTGTGCATATGATACCGGCACAAATGGCACAAGGTCACCAGGACCTTCAGACCGGGTGGAAGAGGGGAGGGTGAATCACATTTTATGTATCACTTATTTTGGAGTGACTTTTGTGTCTGGACTGTAGTGGAATGAAGTAAAGGACACTGACTCAAGTATAGTAATTGAGTGCAAATTCAAGGGTAAATACTGAACATTTTATGCCACTTCATGTGTCTGAGAGCTTTAGTTACTGTGCAGATCACTGTGTTGTTTCATCTTTCATTTTCATAAAAAATAAAGGGCGAATTATTATTTCATGGGTATAAGAAAAATTAAAAACTCTTTTCATCCTTTTCAACACTTTACCAGGGCTGCAGCATGCCATGGTTTGAAGAAATACGGTTATGCATTGGTGGAATATAAATGCTTTAAGTACTGATGACTGACAAAAAGAATGTTATACGCAGGTATTGCACCTCTTAAAAAGCACAAAATGTGCCTGTGGTGAAGAAGTCTACATAAAAAGGAAATACTGGAGTAAAGTACAAGCACATCAAAGTTGAACAGTTACTATCCACCTCTGAACTAATCAATAAGAAGTAAACCACAATTAAAGAAGAAAAAACAACTCTCTAGTAGAGAAAAGAAAGACAGGCACAATCTCCATTCCTTATCAACAAATAACACTTTTATTTGTTTTGTTTTTTTGGTCAAATATTGGATGTGAGGTGGAGGAAAGTGCACTCAGCAGGAGAGGTGATGGTGCACTGGGCAGCAGGCAGGGGGCAGCAGATGAGTGAGGGAGGAGAAGGACGGGGGTATTTGGTGAGGAATGAACAACAAAATGATTTACAGAGCAAAAAGCTTTACAGGAAACCTTTAACTTATTATAATGGAATTGGAGATGATTCAGAAAGTTATTTAGTGTTACAAAAAGGAATTTCAGTTCAATGGACTTTGATTTCTCTCTCTCTTTTCTCATCTTTCTTTCTCATAATTGGGTTCCAGACACTATTTTATAAATCTCAGTGGTTGATAAACATGACAATATAATAGATTATAAACAATTTAGGCCAATAACAATTTGAATATTTACTATCTGCTTCTTTTCTCATTAGGCCAGCATCTCCGTATGCCACCCAAACCTTTGACAACCTCTCCGTGTCGTTCTGTCTTCCCCCCACCCCCATCACAGGCTGTCAGCAAAGCTAAATTTACCCTTCTTCCCACACACATTCACACAGCAAACCTCCAACATTGATATACCCTCTCTCTCTCACACGCACACACATCAGTAGTTTTACAAAAGGATCGGGAACAATCTAGCTTTCTCTCTCTCACACACACACGCACAGTGATTCAGTTTACGATGGCAAAAACAGCACAATGTCGAGTCAAGGCAACGTGTACACACATATTGTACTGGTCATTGTTGTCACACAGAAATACAAAAGCTGATTTTCAAACAAAAATGATCGGAAGTGTCCACACACTCGTAAAGTGCACATATGGAAGGGAAACTGAGGGTTGAAGACATTTGTGGTATAAGTTCAAGAGTTTTGGTGCCAACTCTGAGATGAGATTTAATTTAAAAAAAGAAAGAAAGAAGAAACATGCAGTATGTAAGGCAGACATGGAGGGAAATGGACCGTTTAACATGATGGGGCAGTTATCTGTACAGCAGCAGGTCGTGTGTGTGAATATTACAGCAGGAAATGCAACTAAATCCAAAAAATGGGCATGAAAAAACACCTAAACTCATTCACACACACTACTAACCTCAAGATTTCTTAGAAATGTTGATGTTAAAAAAAAAAAACAACTCCCAGTTTCCTGTGGCTGATTTAATCTCCTACTTTTCTCCTTTTCCTTACACTACAAGGCAATCCAGGTGAATGGAAATAATATTTCTGTTTTATGATCATCAGGCATATTCCACCCTCAAATTCAAAATCAAGTAATAAAATAATGTAATAAAAAAAAATAAAGCACACAAATTGGTCAACAACAACAGAATTAAAAGACAGCTGATAAAAATAAAAAAAAATAAAAATGTGAATTTCTAATAATGACAGAATAAAGAAATAAAAGCAGCAGTGGAAACAATACAGGCACAAGAATAAAGGTGTGATGGTGAGAAAAGAAGAAAAAACACAGTCAGCTAGAATGGCCTCCAAACATAAACCCCCTCACCCCTCTCGTGCTCCAGAACAATCCGCTGCCGGACTCCTCCCCCTCCTCTCTGCCCACTTCACAAGGGGCACCTCTCTGCGTCCGCCAGTCCGCTGTTGGCACGGTTGGACCCTGACACATGCTGCGCCAAACACAGGCGGCTGTGGCAAGGGATTTGGTGCCCTCTATTGTCAGTCCCGGTAAACTGCCATTTGTTCTGCGCTAAAGCGAGTCAGACTTCTAGGAGGCTGGTGGGATATGCATCCGAATGGTAGAACACGACAATTTTTCCTGTTTTTGCAGGTCTGATAAACGGCAAAAGTATCGACGAGCAGTACAAGGCAGATTAAGAAGAGCAAGCATCGATCGTGATGTAAAGAACAGAGAAAGAACCCCCCCATATAAATACTTAAAAAAATAAAACGTGAAATGTAAACAAAGTCTACTTTGATGGAAGTCATAGTGGTGTCATGCATGTCATCTGGGGGGCTGAGCTACTTCCGTGTTCGGGTGTCCGGCTGCCCTGACCGGAAAGGTGCGAGGGTGTAGGTGGAGGTGAAGAGGGGAAGAGCTCCTCCTACTCCACTTTAACACCCATCTTCTCTGTGTTTAGTAGGTAGAGGCTGTCGTCTATCAGGAAACTGGAGGGAAAACAAATTATGTATCATTCATTAGATAGTTGTCTCTAATAATCTGTAGGTTTGAGAGGCGTAGTTTAACAAAAGAACTGCCAAAATTGCACAAAACAAAACAGTAAAACAGAAATTATTGTTGGATTTTCACATTTTGTGACCATCTGGAAAAAAAAAGTTTAAAATTCTGATATCTTCATTTAAATACCTTCCCCAAAAACATTATTTGTACTAATCAGATCCTGTGAAAAAAAATTAGTTTGCGCTCTTTGGTGCAACTGAAAAGCCACTTCAGTGAGACCAATATTTAGGTAAAAAAAATTGAATATTAAACGGATAATTGTCTATTTTCTATTTATGCAGATCAGAGAGAAGAGGACAAGATAATTTGTTGTTTGGGAAAAGGTTTTCAGATTTAGGTTCCATTTAATATATATATAGATATAGAGCCCAAACCCTAACCCTAACCTAAATAAAAAATGAGCTTGCATGTTTCTTTCATCCTCATTATTTTATATTTTAGGGTGGTATATCTGTGTATCAAAAGACATTTTTGGAGTTCTCACACGTCTAGCCATGATTGTGCTAATTCTACAGAATTAAGGGCTAAAAAACTTCAGTGAAAACAGGGCCACAGTGACAAAATGTGACAGAAGCAAACACCTAAAAACTGTTTGAGGTTGGTATTTCTATCATCTCCTTCCCTTTGCACACCCTTAAAGCAACAACAAATCTCTGTTTCTCATTTCCAGACACTGCCTGATAACCTCCTCTTCAGTAAAGCTGTTACACATAGACAGAGCTGGTGAGTGGACCAACCTGTAGAAAAGGAAGTGCACTGGTATGGTGCTGAGGTGCCACACCGCATGAGCGTCTAGGACCCAGAGCATCGGGGGGAAGTCCAGTAGCTCCAGCAGGGCCAGACCATGAAGCAGCAGCACCACCAGCCCGCACTTCCACCAGTATGGCAGGGTCCGCCTGTTCTGCCAGCACCAACACAGCCACCACAGCAGGTTCACCATGCCTTCAGAGACATGAGAGGAGAGGAGAGGAGAGGAGAGGAGAGAAAAGCAGATTAGAGGTTTCAAAACAGTGGAACACAAATAAATGGCTGCCATTCAAGCCTATAGTAAGTCTAGATATTTTAGGAAAAATACTCAAAATAGACAATCACAGCTTTAACGAACAGCCAAAGATGGTGTTTCATTCTAAATATTTGCTGTACCAATGGTGGCGTTAGCAGCCATGTTGTAGCCATAGTCGAAGCTGACAAAGGTCAGGTAGGACACGTGTGAGGTGAAGGCCAAGATGAGCAGCACTCCCACCATGCTGGACACCCCCGGGCGCCTCAGACCCAACGTTCTGCCAAAGACAGCGTGAGCAGAAACAACATGTTTACATTTAGTTATTACTGTAAAATATTCTAAAATATTCAAAAGACAAAAACAACCAAGCTTTCAAGAACATTGCAATCATGTTTTATTTTATATATATTTTGCGTATTGTCCATACTTTTTCTGTCTTTATTCACGTATGTGATCTGTTCAGTTTGTTTTTTTTTTTGCTTGCTTTGCTCATTTTGTAATGTTTTACCATATGTCTAATATGCATATGTCAAGCAATTTGTTCTGTATTAAAACAATAGTCCACCCTTTGACAAATGAGAACATTTATAGGAATGTTGTTGGGCATACCTGACACAGCACAGGTAGATTGAGTACAGAATGACCGCAGTTGCACAGAAATAATCCATTTTCTGCAAGAAAAAATATCACAGAGACAGAAACATATTAACTGACAACAGAAATGAAGGTGAAAAAGATTCATGATACCAAAAAGATCCTGCACACAGCTGGAGGGCTCGTCAGTATCAGCATTCAGATGTTACTGACAAAAAACACTCATCTCAGCATGAGTCAGTTCACAAGATGTTTCAGTGGTTCAACAGCTGTCAGCAAGAGATATCTTTTTTAAATTAACACTGGATACACTAACTGTCTGTAATGTGGAAAGGTGTTTTTTTTGGCTGTGCTCAGTTCATTGTTTTGGTTTACTGGACTGCAAATTGAGTCCCAACGGCTCTCACTAGCACTCCACCAACAGCTGTCAGCTGCTGCCAGCTCACCAGCCCAGTGAACACACATTTTCTCAGGAGATGCAGCTGAAAGGTGAGAGATTACCAGACTGGTAGAGAGAAACAAAACTCTGAAAGGGTTTACTGCTGAGAGAGCAATTGGTTGTTAACAGGTTGGTCCCAAAACAATCATTATGCTCTTAATTTTTTTTTGGGCAGGTCTCCTCCTCAGTACATAAGTATGTGGGTAGTCAGTGAGTATTACCTCAGTCAGATAGGTGTCCCGGGTGTGAAACACTGTGGACCAGAACCAGGCGTTAAGAGAAACCTAGAGAAACACACACAGGTCTGGTTTAATACAAGTGGCACTCTATGCCATGGGTGTAAAGACACAAAGAAACAGCACTGGTGTATTTTAATCTCTCCGTCTCACCAGAGAGAAGGCGTTGATGGTGTGGTACATGGGACTCTGGCGCGGCACCGTGCTCCGATAGCGCAGCAGCATGAGAAGGCAGGCCAGACCATTCAGCAGGGAGGCCAGAGCAGAAGCTGGCTCCTCGAAACACAGGAAGCGTGCAAATGGCCACTGCAAGAAAAATAATAATTGGAGGGTTTTGTTCTGCAATAATCAACTGATTCATTTAGGTTAAGATTCTGTCATGAAGCTTGTTAGATGCACATTCTGGTTTCTGGGGAGAGGCACATACCTTGCCGTGGAACTGCGGGACTCTGTACCCCTCGGCCTGGTAAAGGCCCACGGTGGTCCACATGCATTGATAGCGACAGTCATCCCGACATGTCCAACCTGGAACACGGGAACAAACAGACAGGAGCAGAGGTCAAAGGGTTGGATTTAATTCAACAGTTACAAATATTCAGTAAAACACATCTGGAAAATGTGCTAACTAATTATAATTTTTGTGTTGTTTTTTCTTAATTCTATGTCTGTGTAAATTAATAAATTGGGCATACTGTTGTGCTGTTATAATTTCCATTATTTTCTTACATTTTCCAGAGCAAACATGCAGATGAATAATGATCAAATCAAATAATAGTTATTGACAACCCTACAAATACGCCCCCTTTTTCTGCAGCTGAAGATGGGGGTGGTGCTTTTGAGTTTCTCTTCTCTGGTTTGCTTTGGTATCGATTGTTGCCCTCTTCTTAAAATGTATCACTGTTATGCTTTGCATCGCAAACAGAGAGAGATACTATACAATAGTTAACGATTGAGGGTGGAGTTACAATGGGCTTTTGTGACACCTAGCTTAGCCAGAAAAACTGGCTTTTTACTCTTGAGGCTGCGTCAGTTTGAATGAGTATCAAATTTCCTGAAACATCAGAGATAAGAAGGTATAAGAAGGGATGGCTGTCATTGAAATATTATCGGTAATGCTTATCCATAACTGTTGTTATTGTATTGCTACATGAAAAGACTGAACAATGATTAGTAAAAATTAGCACATTTAAATTTGTTGCCTTTTCTTAAATTTTGTCATAATTATAGGATTATTAAAAAATTGGTGATCAAGTGTCAGTTCATTATTCCCATCTGTAGTGAAAACACAGTGTGAGCATGACCAGTGTTGGAAAAAATAAGATAGATGATTACCATAAATAAACATAAATAAAATGTACTTAAAGCATCAAAAGTAAAGGTTTTCTTACTCAGAATGGACCTATTCAGGATGTAGGCTAATACATTCCATGCATATGATTGACTCATAAGTATTATTAGTGTACATTAATTCACGGTGGAGTGGAAGTAAAAATAGAACCATTCAAGTAAACTCAAATTAAAGTTAATTAAAAAGACACGTAAGTATTATACTTGAGTAAATGTACTTTGTTACATTTCCCCGCTGTCCATGGCACACAGCGGTTTCAGCAGAGCAGGAAACACAGTTAGCAAACAGTCCATGGATGAATTCTGCAGGACGGTATTATTTTAAACACAGTGGGCTGACAGTTAATGGATCTACAGGCTGTTAGCAAGCTAAGTTAGCTAAACTTATTACCTAACAATAATAACAACTCACCTGTCAGCGCCATATACTGCGGCTGGGCAGACTGAAACCCGCGTAGCCGAGCTCCGGTGCAGTTGGTCCGGACACACTGCCTCACACAGTCTCGGTAAACCGGCTCCTTGTCGCCTTGAGATGATTGTACCGCGGCCACCGACATCAGGAGCAGGAGGACCGCGGCGGGGAGTCTGACAGATGTGCAGCGGGGGACCGCTGAGGCCATGGTTGTGGGTCTCGGCCTGTCGGGACTCACGAAGGCACGGCGGGAGGACAGCGGCATCGATGGCTTTCACAGCCGAAGGTCCACATTACCAGACAGTCATTCTTAGTTAGGTAGACAGAGTGGGCCTTAAGTGTTTCTCAGTGACAGTACAGTATGTCCACTGCTCCCCTAACCTCTGATCAGGGTCAAGTTTCACACTCACACACGCTTTCCGGCCGTAATTTTCAAAATAAAACACTTACCAGTGCACATTTGCGGGAGAGTTTATTTTTAGGAAGCAAAATACTCAGCTACAGCTGTAGCACCATTGATCCGAGTTTTATAGTTATCTCTGAGAAGTTATTAATGGTTTACTATACTACTTGTTTGCTACTATCTGCACAGGTAGCTTTTATTTTGAAGACAAATAATTTTGTTACAGTGAGTTCTACTTCCTGTTTTTGTCAACGTCATTAGGTCACATGATCCATTGATCTATTGATTTTCTACATGCGCATAACTTTTAAAAAAAAATTAATTTATATTTTGTTTATTACAGTATGCTTTTGATAGTGCTGAGGAACTGGTGATAATAATAATAATAATAATAATAATAATAATAATAATAATAATAATAAT
>JAOWBC010000617.1:10219029-10230655 GCA_028566105.1 Hypoplectrus providencianus
TAATAATAATAATAATAATAATAATAATAATAATAATAATAATTATTATTATTATTATTATTATTATTATTATTATATAGATGCACGTCTTTGTTCTTGAATCTAATACATGAAGAAACATTAATGTATGATGTCACATTTGGTATGTACACTTTCAGTCGAGGAAAAAACATGATTTTTTTTAAATGCGTGTCATTCAGTCTAACATGAGCAGGTCTGTTCTCTTGCTCATACAAGTCTTTACTCAGTGTTAACTCACTCAGTCATCACCAGTCTGTTTCTACAGTCTGTTAATATCAGTGTTTTGCAAATAGTAAATTAAATAGCCTTTAAGGTGAATAAAATAGTTCAAAGATTACGAAGGACAGCAGAAAAAATAGATCACAGCTCAAACTTCTTTAATTTTAACTGATATAGTTTCAGAACAAGGAGCAAAGTTACAGCTAATTTATTTTAACATAATATTATATTCTTTAAGCACCCTAGGGAGAGGTTAAAAATTATACTAGTTTCAAACACAGACAACAAATACATAGTCATATAAAAGAAAATAAGACCATACAAATCAAAACATTCAGTATAATTAAGTCCCATAATTAATAAAATATATATATATATAAGGTTGTTTATTATAACGGTATATGCTGTAATTCTGCTAGCAGACCTGAATACATTACAGCATGAAATGTTAAGACTTTTAATATATTGTGCCTACAAAAAATATTATAACATTTGGATAAGTATAACGCTTTGCAAGACACAACACACATAAGGGAAAATGTTTGAAATAGACACTTATTCCTTCCTCCAACATTTAAGCCACTCCAGTTTTCCCAGATTGTTCAAATACACCATGAGGGAAATTGTATTTCCTGAAACAGTGATGCTTACTGCTGGAGCCACCACAAGACAAGTAAGACGTTTGGAATCCAAACTCAGAAACTGGGATGCAAACAAAAGAACTATTGGAGGAAAATAGGAAATAAAAGTAACAACCAAGTTGTTGATGATGGTCTGCAGAGCTTTCTTCTTCTGAGGGTGAACTTCTTTTCCTCCGGGGTTTGATCTCTTCAGGGTCCAGAGGATGAAGAAGTCAAAAAATCCGATAACAGGGAGAGTCAAAGTGAAAAACACAACAAGTTCGAAGTCAAGGGAAACCTGAGAATGTTTGCTGGAATAATAAATTCCAAAGAGAATCGTCACAGTCCAGACACCAGCAGCCATCAGGACCCTGGGAGTCAAACTCTTTCTCGCCCGATAAGCAACAGGATGGACCACAGCCACGTAACAGTCCAGACAGATGCAGGTGATGAAGAGAGGCCTGCCACACTGACTGAGAGAAAGTAAGACAGAAAAGAACTTTTCGTACCCCAGCCTGTACCCGTGTGGAAGGTTATACAGCTCTGGTAGACTAAGGATCAAAAAAAGCACGTCCATGACAGTAAGATTTGACATGAAGACATCATTGGGAGTGAATGTGATTCCTTTTCTTCTTTTCTGAAACATGTCGCAAAGTACAACAACCGCTCCAGGAAATCCCATAATAAAGGAAACTACAGTTACAAATATCCAGAAGATAATGCCCTCCCATCTGCCATCACAAGATGTAGAGATGGCTGTTTCATTAGAGCCAGCGGTGTTATTTAACAGAGACATTGAGATCTGTCGTGGTTGATTTGCAAGAAGAAAACACACCATGCAACTCTCCTTCACGCTCTGAAAGTAGCAACTGAACACACTCAGCCCACGTCTCAGTTAAATGAAAGTTAAACTTAATGACACTACGGCCAGCTGTGTCTGACAAACTTCGATTGATTTGAATAATATGTGCAGCAGTGAATGTTTAATTTGACAAGCCGCATCATCATCATCTGTCACTTCTGTCTGCAGACGTCTGTTTGCCGACCACATTTGAATGAGTTTTCACTTTTAAATCAGGAAGGAAAAAATAATGAATGTTAGATGGACCATGCAAATTTTTCCTAAATGTTTGCAGCCAAATGGCCCATGTTCAAATGAACAACGTCAAAATAAAACATGATACTAATAGAAATACACCTATAGTCAGATATAAGCTGAATATTGAATGTGAGTATCTTCCATTAGACATGAATGGACTACTATACTGACAATACACAAATGAACACAAAGAAACAACAAGTAAAGTTAAAGTACTATGAAATGATAATTAAGTATAGTTCTTGAGTAAATGTATTATATTCCATCTCTGTCCGTTACACTCAGCAGTCAGTGCAATCACCCACACCCCCACTTAAACCATCAGACACAGTGTCTACGAAACATAGTGTATTTTATTTCTTTATTTGTTACAGACACAATCACAACAACAGGAGAGAAACAGCAGCGAGTGAGAGGAAGAAGAGTCACAAACAAAGACGTTTTACTTTTGCTCATTTCTTTCCCGCCTCCCGCTCACCATCTTTTCGCCATCTCTTTCTCTATTTACAAGATTCTTTAAGAAAAAAAAAATCATGCTTTTCCTCTTTTCCACTGCAACTTTTCCTTGCGTACCTGTGTTTAAGAGACGGAGAGACGGAATAAAAAGAGAGGGGTAGGCAAACTATTATAGTACAGTACTCCCACTCCTTTAAAGTAAACTCCTCTCTGTGGAAAACAAAGGGACGTATCCATGAAGCATTCTGTGTCAGGTTGAGACTAACAGACCGCTGGGGTCAGGCTGGTTTACTTGTTTCAAGTAAGTGACTGTGCATGCAGCATAGCACCCAAGAGACTGACTGACCGCTGTGCACACTGGACTGCATGTGCTGCATGTAGGTATGATGCATGCACTGTTGGCCTCAACGCAGAAAGGACAGAATGAGTGATGGAGGACAAGAAGGAGGAACAAGAGGCAGGGACAGAGATAGAGAAAGTGTTTCAGTGCCACAAGATTATTTTTTATTGAAAATAATCCCATGTCCCCCTGTTGGTTCTCACACACAAACAACCCCCACAGCCTTCATTCCTCTCACTGAGCATCTCGATAAACGAGACAAGTCTTTTTGTAGTGAGCTGGCAAGCGGAAAGAGAGGACCGGAGGGAGCGTGGAAGTGTGCGAGGAAGCCACGTCATTGGAGAGGAGGGGAGTGAGTAGTTGGTGTGTCGAGTACGGGGGGTTTGAACGGAGGTAGAGAGCTTTAGAGAGGCGAAGTTTACTCTTCCTTGTCCTCTCCGTGTGTGATGACGTAGCAGATGTTCTTGTAGTCCACATTGCCAGCCACATCAGGGGGGAAAGCAGCCCACAGGTTGGTCATCTGCAGTGGAGAGAGCAGAGAGGAGGGTTAAAGCCCTGAACCAGTAAAGACAGAGGGGGGATATGAGCGGGGCAGGGAGGGAGCAGCTCACCTCCTCAGCGGTGAACCTGTCGCACTGGGTGGTCAGGAGCTCCTCAAGGCTGGAGAGGGAAAATAATGAAGATACATTATTATCAGATAATCTTCATTCAAGAATAAGACACAAAGTGAAGTTACCAAAGTACACCTAAAAAAAATTACATGGATTTTACTTTAAGTATTATATCTTCATCGTAGTTACATTACTCCACAGCAATTAAGAGAAAATGATTTATATTTTATACTCCATTACATTTATTTAAATTAATTGAATAAGCAGTTGCTGTACAGATTCAGATTATTACCACAAATAATTACAATTATTTAGATTTATTTATGTACCCATTCATTTATTAATTTATCACTGTCATTTGTTATTTGTCTGATGTACCAAATGTCTAACAAAATTTAAAAAAAAATGTTCATGCATGCATGTCATCTTTGAAATTCATCTTGGACAAAAGAGAATTTATTTATTTTCATACCTTAAGTATCTATTGATGATAATAACTTATTTTAAGTAAGTTATTATCAATGTAAGTTATAGACAATAAGTTAAAACTGAAATAAATGAATAAATAAAAATAAAAGCTCTTACAATTCCTTCTTGATGGCGCCGGTACCCTCGGGGTCCAGGACCTTGAAAGCGCTCACGATGACGTCCTCGGGATCAGCACCTGACAGCAAAATCAGCCGATTAGTCTCAAATATTAAGTATAATTTAAAAAAAAAAAACAGAATTCTGAATTGTTTCAATAAAGTAAAGAGGGAAAATGTACAAAATAAGCCTAAAAGTGTCAAGCAGTGTCAACGCACCCTTCAGCTTCTCGCCGAACATGGTCAGGAAGACGGTGAAGTTGATGGGGCCGCTGGCCTCCTTCACCATGGCCTCCAGCTCCTCATTCTTCACATTCAGTTGGCCCATGGTGGCCAGCACGTCCCTGAGGTCGTCCTTGCTGATGATGCCATCTCTGTTCTGGTCAATGATTGTGAAAGCCTGCCGAGGACAGCGAGGTAAGGGAGGTTAGTCAGCGAATAAAAATCACATATGTAATAATTAGTTGCAGCTACATCAAAGACTCTGCACCCACTCAGGTGACATGCATAAGCCATCATAGTAAAACTAAACAACCAGTGATTAAAACTGTGAAAACTGAGATCCTCACATTTCTCACAAGTCCACATCATAAGACCTGTGAATGATAATTATTTGGTGAGATAGCCTGCCAACATAAACGTGTAAATGTGGAGGCGTTCTCCACCTCCTGTCCCACATAGCTGGGCGTAGCACCCAGTGAAACTAAAGATGGCATTGCAAACCTTTTGGGACTTGGCAGCTGGTCGACCACTTGTCTTTCTAAGGTGTTAAAATGGTCTCGGAATGTGAGACAAGCCCGTTGCGACATTTAAGGAGAAGGTATCGATTACAGCTGTCATCCCCCTCCTCCCTTTTTTTTTTTGCCTTGTGACTAAATCTGATGACCCTGTCTCAATGTTATTTCAGCTACTATAACCATTGTAATCTCTCTTATAAATAATATAAGAAAGAATAAAATAACAACACTAATTTACAACACTAATTAAGCGACATCACTACGATTCAGAAAAACATTCTTGAGGCAACAAAAAACAACATTTGGTTCCTCTTTCTCGTCACTAAACACAGACTCAACTCTAAGACCTCAAATGTGTTCATGATCTCTCTACCTTGAGCCTCTCTTTCCTGCTTTGATTAATATTGCTGTCCACCAGCTGTTGGGCGGCATTCCAGTGGGGTCACACAGCGAGTGTTCGAGTCTCAGAGTAAGATCACCCAGCTAACTCAGGGGAGAGGTAGCTGCTGTCATCGGAAAACTCTGATTTACTGTCCTGTCATTGCTGATGAGGACATTCTTACATGCAGATACCTGATGGGGGCCTGTAACTTCCTGGAGGTCACTGCTTTGGACAAGATGTTCCTTTTCTCACCTGGCCTACACATATCTCCATTTATACTGCGAGAAAACGTCAATGTGTGAGATGTGATAAAGAAAATGTTACCTCCTTGTACTCCTGGATCTGGCTCTGCTCAAACATGGAGAACACATTGGAGGATCCACCCTCTCCCTGCTGCTGCCTCCTCTTGGCCTTCTTGGGTGCCTGGGAGATGATGAAAGGTAAAATACACATTAAACATTTAAAATGGCAAAAAAACAGACTTCTATATAAGACACAGACACAAACACTGGCTAAAAGAAATACACCAGAGCTATTCTATGTGAGGTTAAAACTAAAGGAAATGAATAAGTCCTACATTGTTATTGTGACTAAAATCAATAAAATGATGCTCTATTAAATCAGTCAAGTCAAATTAAATAACAGTATCTGGTGATTTTGGCCCAAATGCCAAAGAAAATCACAAATTTTCATCCCCAAAAATGTTTTCCTACAAAACAAATCTGTTTTGAATCTAGCATCCATTTTAAAGTTAGGCGCTTCGGCTTTGGGGGACTAAAATCAAAAGTCAGATCCCGACACATTTTTCATTTCAGATTTTCAGCTTGGCTAAGGATTGAGATGCTAGCCGAACTTAAGCCTGTGCCAGCAGATAAAATTTAAAACTGGGTCGAAATCCGCCATTGGGGACGCTGAGCTCAAGATGACTGTTGATAATCCAGATAGCAACTGTATCAGTGATGCTTTCATCTCATCAGTTTAGTGCCAAGAAGATCCTAGATCCCTAGAGACTGTTCGTCCAAGGAACATGGCCACACTCACCATCTCTCAAGTTTGTGGGGTTGTTGGTGGTCAAGAAGAGAAGCCTACGCCAAGCCGATGTGACTGACATGTAAGCAATGGACCCTAGGGGCCTTATATACTAGCCCACAGGAGGCTAACTTTAGCCACACCATCAGGTTTGGCAGGAAAACAGAGCTGAGGGAAAGTAAGAGAAAGAGGGAGGAGTGAAGAGGTGGCGGGGCGGATCGGCTTACCGATGCTCCAAAATAGGTCCCAGGAGTCTTGGAATGAGGTGAATTCAATGCCGACACACATGTCAGACTTTGGTTCCATCTGTGGACTAATATGGCCAAACTGACCCACGGGGACATGTTGAGGGACAGCTCCTCTGAGCCCAGTTTCTTCCTTTTTATCATCTTGACCAGTGGTGGACAAAGTAATGTGATGTATTTATGTACATCTTACATCTGTATGTACGTAATGTCATATGAAATGACTTCACAACAAGGTTCAGTCCTGCTTCCAAAACTTACTTAAGTAAAAGTACAAAAACGTCAGCAAAAAAAAAGTATCAGAAGTAAAATTACTCTTTATGTAGAACTGATCCACTCAGATTGTTTTATATATTCCAAATATTTGATTAGATATTTTTTTATGCATTTATGTATTATAGTGGTGTGTTAACTTTCTCGAGATTGGGCTCAGTTTAGATTTATAGGTAAGTGCTGTACTTGTATTTTTCACATTCCACCACTGATCCCGACACATGCAGAGTTTTTGTTGTGGCTATTTTTGTGTCTTCTATATCCACCATGAGAGAACAAAGCCAGCGCATGATGACTGACTGATATACTTCCTCAACACAAACACACACGTATTGGATTAACAGTAATTAACAGCCTCTGGCGCTTTAGGGTGCCAACATGTACTCAGAGATATCCTGAAGTCATCACCTGTCTAAATGATAGGCCTAGCTCACCAGCAGATCAGCAGTGGCCAGCAGGGTTTATATTCAGTCATGAAACCTGAAATCAGTTGGCTGATGGACTTTGATCCAGATCCAGCAGTGCCACGCGACTGCTCGGCCTCTGCAGACAGTGACCTTGCAGTAATAAGAAATGTAAACAGTCCGGTATTACCGACACAGGTGGCAGGAAACACTGCATGGAAATACTGTATGTTTAACTTTCAAGCTGTGGTTCGGTTTGAAAAAAAAAAGCTGGCTTCTGTGTCATGTTGGTTTTATACAGCTGCTACCAGGAAAAAAAAAGTGAGAAAAGGTTTATGTGTCAGCAGTGAATTAGAATCCATTTCAGAAACTTTAAAATGTGTAGTTTCTCTCCTCTTAATATCTGTGACAATAAGTCACATTTGTGATGGGAAACAGCAAATGACGATTGGACTAAATAAGCAGCTTTCCCACCATGAGTGCACTAATTTGGGTCGCTCCTGGAGGGTCCCAGTATAGTTTCTTTCTAACAGGAGGACAGTGGCCCACCCTCTGAAGTCCATATATGAACTCCATAGGCTGCCATCAATCACTCCACTGCTCAGCTAAGGTATGTATTGGTTTCCAGCACCAGCGTGAACTGATACTGAGTTCATTCACAAGCCTACAGGACCAGAATGTCTTCTTTTTATCAGATGGGTTCATTTTATCTGATCCCACACACGGCTGCTGGTTATTTAAAATCAGGAGGAATCATTTTGCCGAGAAGTGCGAAAAAGTAGGAAGAAGGTCGTGAGCAGCCACTTCAAGTATGGGCTTGAAGGTGACAGGGAGAGAAAGAGACCAAGCTCTGTCAAAGCCCATAAAAACAAGACAGCTGGAGAGACTGAAATAGCGCTGCCTGCCTCCCCCCGCCATTCTCTTTCTCAGCCATTTTGACACTCTTCTAAAATTCGACAGACTTCACCCTTCTTGGCTTTGCCCCCCTACAACTGACGGTTCTTTTTTTACCCACACAGTCCCCGACCTGCTTTGACACGAAAGTGTTTGTTCACTGGTGTTTAGATACATTTATCAATTTCATTTAGCCTCATGCAAGTACATTTTAATATTCTTATCTTCAGACTCTCTTACTTTTGAATGTTTATTTTATACAGAATCTAAACCAATTAAAAGTCATGAAATATCCAGTTCATTATTGACAAATGGCAGGTCTGGGTCATTGGTGAACTGTTTGTGCCTTCAATAAAATTCAAAACATAGTAAAGTTATTGGGTGGGCCAACTTCTCCTAAATCACTTGTACAATCCATTTAAGAACAAATCTGTTTGTAGTGGCTCTCGCATGAGGCCTGCCTGATAACAAGTGACACCCAATGGCACAGAATTCTGTTTATTCTTTTGTTTTTTTTTCCGTTTCTTTATCAGACAGACCCTGGTTTAAAATCAGAATTGTGCTAATTTCATGTTTGTTTCAGCGAAGTTCTTCAACAGCTTTTTAAGTCAAGACAACATTTAGAACTAAGAGCTTCTCATGATGTTTATCTGCACGCGTTACATCTGAGGTGTGCAGGCTCAGGGATTGTTTTTTTGCTTCAGATGTTTAGTGGTCCTGTATGTACTGTTATTCATCTGTTTTGCACCAGGAATCCTCTTACATTCATCCATGCACATTGATAAAGAGTATAACAATGAGGAAAAACCTAATTTGGTCATTTCTGTCAAATAGACAGTAAATCCCTTTACTGTAATAAAGAACAAAAATCAAAAGAGAAGTGGATCATTTATTGACCCATAATAAGTCATAATAAGTAATAATAAAAATGTATGCTTTTGAGCAATCAATATATACAAACATATCCAACAATCAGTGCTCTAATTCATATTTACATCATAGCTTTGCAATGTAACAACTTGTACTGAAAGCAAGGTTTACAAACTTCCCACTAATCATCCAAAATCAATTAAGTTTTCCTGCTGAACAGCTTCATCACCTCGTCCCCTCTTCAGCCAATCAGCAATCAGTTCCTTCACCTCTTTTCCGAAATCCTCATGCAGCTGAGTGAATTCGTCCTTGCTGCCTAAACAGATGGCGGACCACTCCCCCAGAGGCGGAGCAGGAGTGTTTACTGGCACCACGTTCGCGCTCCTCTTGGGCCACAGTTTGGGCGATCTTTTACTGGAGGATTTCGATGAAATGGCGGGAGCTTGGAGCTTCTGACTGGAGCTAAAACCGGCTGCTGCTTCTGCTCCTGCTGCTGGAAGCGAAGACAGTGTTGAAGGTCGTGAGTTCTGATAGGCTGCAGGAAGTCCCACGTTCACTGTGCTGAAATCTGGCATGACGAAAGGGTTGGCTGGTTCACTGGCAAACTCGCCTAATAAATCTGAGGAAAGAGCAAAGACAAACAGAGATATATGAATAAGCAGAAAGCTGGAGTTTCATTACAACAAATTATTACAAAAAATATTTATGCAATTAATAATTATGATATAACAATTAAATCACTCCCATATGTTTCAAAATGAACAGAGAGAAATAAAGTGCAGGAGCATAAAAACAGACTTGTTATCCTGGAGTGGACACATTTAGTCATCACAGCAGCTTTACATATACATAAAATATTTCCATCTAGTTTCTAATGTACCTTTGTTTAAAAAAAAACCTTTAGAAACTACTATAGAATTGAATTAACCTCATTTGGAAAGAGGAAGATTTCACAGTTATGAGAATAAGTTATTATAATGTTTGCAGGTTGTGTAGATGGTGTCTGGCAGGAAGGCTGTAAACAGCGATGTGTCACACAGCTGCTCTCGAGAACAAAGGCAGCTCTCTTTCAGCCACAGATAAAAACAGACACTAAGCGTGAACACCCTCTCACCTCTGTACTTCTTCTCCAGGTCCATCACCAGCAGGGACAGGTAGCTGTGGTTGGCTGACAGCAAGGCCTTGATCCAGCTCTCCTGATCTGCCTGGTCCTCGGCGGCGAACTTGTACGTCCGCAGCCCCGGCTCGCTCCACACCAGCGAGAAGGCGAACTGCTCGTCGGACTCGCACAGCTGGACGGTGCAGCCCTCCAGAACAATCACTCCTGTCACGTCCCGGTCCGCCGGACGGTCCTTGTAGAAGAGGAGGTTCCCCTTCAGCACGAACCAGCGCTTCTGATAGGAAGTCTTTATCTCGCCCTGTGTGACAATTGTGCCATCTGCGGTTTACTGACTCATGTACAAACGGCTCATTTACTCAATATCTTACACAACTTCTTTAGTGAAATAAGTAGCTTCATGGGTAAAAGTCACAGTGTTATATGATGCAAGCACCACAAATTCAAGTAAGAAGAAGTTTTTTGCTTTGTTTTAAAAACTTTTGTGCATTTATTTGCATGCGTTGCACCTACTTTTCCCCTGTAAAGCACTTTGTAACTTTGTTTTGAAAACTGCATACAAATTAAGAAATGAACATAATGTCATATTATACAAAGCTGTTATTATTGGGTTTGTTTTTGAAAGAGGAGGGGGGCTGTCAACAGTATTTTCTTATTCATTTAATACCCTCTGTAAAACCAGCTCTAGAAATTTAAGCAAATTATCACATAACAGGTCTTCATTTAGATTATTTTGGTACTTAATGTATCGAAAGTAGAAGTACTCATTATGCAGAATGATCATAACTAAGATTGGATTGGGTTTTATATGTGTAAAAAGATGAACGATAAATATAAACACTTATTTATGTAGTTAATGAACTGGTGACCTAGTTTCATTTTGGTTTCATTTCCTACCTTTTTGAACAGGTACCCTTCTTTGTCCACTGGTGAGGTGCAAGATTCAAAGTAGGTGATAACTTTTTCATCAATCTTCATTTCAACATCCCAGGCTTCTTTGACCCAAAACCTGCAACCGTGAAAAAGCAGAAATAATTCAGCTCATTTCCCTATTTATATTTAATGTCATGTGTTTCACGAGAAGTAATATCCACGGTATTAACCCTAATACCGTGGGACAAATAAGCGCTCTTCCGCCTTGTGACGAGGAAATGCCCGGATAAAAACTTTCAAACGCATGTTTAACATCGTTTAATGTGGTTAATAATGAGTTGGAAACTTGCCAGTCTAACCGCCATTAATAACTCGCCAGTTGTTTTAGAGGTAGAACACGGAGGTTAAGAGACGTTACCGTCCCCGCCTCAGCACGGTCATAACACACTTCAGTTTACATTTACATACACACGTTTAACCTAAACTGGAGAGAAACAGAGCGAGTACACAGTATTTCTCACTTCCACATGGATGGGGTTTACTCACCTTTAAGAAGTCGTGTGTAATGTGTGTCAGTTTCCTCCTCTGGGTGTGTGTCAATCACTTCCTGGTTGCTAAGGTGAGGGCAGCTCCACGTCAACGGCACAGCAGAACTGTAAACAACTGCCGCTGAAAAGGTGCGTTTAGTGTCCAAAATATAAATCCTGCAAATCTTACCCATCCTTAACACTATCCAGGAAACAATTTAAAATGTTTTTCAAATGATTTAAACTAAATTATTATTATTATTATTATTATTATTATTATTGTTGTTGTTGTTGTTGTTGTTGTTGTTGTTGTTGTTGTTGTTGT
>JAOWBC010000617.1:10252141-10275148 GCA_028566105.1 Hypoplectrus providencianus
CTCCTTATATGAGCAGTTTAGTCTGTATGAGAGAGAGAGTTTGTGTGTGTGTGTGTGTGTGTGTGTGTGTGTGTGTGAGTGAGTAGGAGACAGAGACACACAGCAGGGAGGAGGAGGCCGAGTAGTATATGTTTCTCACCACATGGTCGTACCAGAAGTGTGAATCATCTGAGACAGAAGTGACCGCAGGGATGAACTAACAGGGCCATGTTTGAGTCTATCATGTCACATAACTGATGACCTCAGATGTTTAAAACCATCCAATCTATCGACTCAAGCATTCGCCAAAAATCAGTCTGATTCTCATTCTCAGCGTCTACAACAGTTTCATCTGCTGCTGCCGAAACAGACCAAAGCTAAGTGAGCTGGTTTATGTGGAGCGGTGAGGTCATCAGTACACGGTTGGAGTTAGAGCTTTTTACAAGGGACGGCACCTTATTAAAGAGCTCAAACTGTAAACATGTGTTCCTGACCAGGACTGACTGTCCGATGACTTTGTCTGACTTTGGTTCTTAAAGGGGTCAACTAGTATATAAGCTATAAAGATAATTTAATTGTAATTCGCAAGGGTTTAAATTGTTACATAATTTAGTATGTATGAACATGATGAAGCACTTCTATGCTTTAAATTATATGTCATTTTACAGCATTACAGTATAGCTTTAGCTGTGGTTGGAAGAGTCAGATTGGAGTGATGGAAACACATATTTTTGACCGTGCATTGGACATGTCTTTAATTTAAACTTTTTAATCATACATTTTCAAAATTAGGAAAGCTGTCCCGTTCAAGGATTTTAACTCTTCTGCCACTCTGATTGGAAAAAGTGTGCTAATTTAATCAATGCTGAAAAAGGAAAAAACTAAACAACAATTCAAAGATCACTTTGTGTGGTATGATAGAATTCTCCTAAAATTATCCACTGAGATCTAATTAGAGGCGTACTCCACTGTTAGTTATGAGGAGAACCAACCAGCCAGAGAAAACTGCTTTTTTTTGTTTTTTATATCATATTGGAGTTATTGGAGTCCCAAGTTTATAAACTGTAAGCAATATTCAGAAGACTTAAATAGTAGTCCTTATAATAGAGCTCCAAAACCACTGTCCTAAGGTTCAGATAAGAGAGCAGAACTGTGAAATAATCTTTTTTTTTTTTTTTTTTTTTTTTACATATGGGAACTGTAGAAAGTTGGAATGATGGAATGAAAATGAAAATGATGTGGATTGTGAACTGACTTTTCACCACTCTGCAAATGTACACAGAGAGCTACTTTCTTAAACTTCATTAAATAGAAATAAAATGTACTACAGAAAGAAAAAAAAGAATAGGACAACATTTCTTAATCACACAAAAAAATCGCTGTGCTGTACTTAATGTAAAAAAAAAAAAAAAAGGTTTCAAAACAGGAGGCATAGACAGCTCATACACCACCACAGATAGGCCTGTGATAGTCCAATATTGGCCAATAATATCGGTCAAACGATATATCTGTCAGGCTCTAATAAAACGGTTAATTAATGCTTGGTATGGCATCAGCAGTGCTTTGGGTCAAACCCTGGTAAAAACACTGAAATTCAGCAGAAAAAGCAGCTTCTCCTCTACAACTCAGCGTTTGTAATTACTCATGTTCAGCCCGCCTTTTACAAACTCCAGCTTTGGCCTTCAGTCGCACGTACGCGGACTTGTCAGCACTAAATGATGTCATGCAGCGGTTAACCCTTGGTCAACTGTCTGGACAGCTTCCACTCACAGTGAGGGAGGTGGGGGAGGTGGGGGCGGAGTGCAGTCAGATATCAGTTGCCAAACACTCTTCCTCCTCTGCTTCCTTTCCATGCTGGCATGCCTTGGATATGAATGCTCTAATAACTTCACCGTGTCGATGGATTATCTGTGGACTGACTGTCCTGTCCTCTGACTGATTAGAGTGTGAGGACGCTCGTTGTTGTCCCGTCTGACATGTGTGCTGATGTGCTGCTGCTGTCTCTCCTCAGGAGTGTCTGAGCCACTTAACTACCCTCTCAGTCCTCGTATTGTTGTGTTTGGTACGTAACTGTCTGTGCATGTGTTTCATTGTGTCTGCCTGAACGTCATTTACTTAACTTCATGTTTTCTATCTGTCATTTAAAAGATTTCCTCTACATCTGCATGGATCCATTTCTTTCTTTTTTTCATTTTCTCTTTGATGCTTCATAAACAAACTGATAACACCATCAGAGACATCCATAAAGATATAGAGAGACATTTTACTTCCCATCACAAACCAACCTTAAGCTTACATCAATTTGTAAATCACACCAAACTTCCATCACATTCGTGCTGTTTTTGTCACATCCATTTCTCTTCCCTGCCTCCCCTCCAGATGCCCTCCTCGCTGATCTAGAGAACACCGGCTCTTCTCTCGCTTGGTGTCCTGTCCTGCTCACCTCTGACCCTCCAAAGACCGCCGACCCTGAGAGCCAGGAGTCCACCGCCACCCGGCCGCCGCCGCCCGCCTACACCCCGCAGCAGGTCAGAAAAACTCTGTGACTAGCTGCTGCTGTTCTTACATCTACCTCACTGAAACCTTTAATTTGTTTTTTCTTTTCCATAATAATGATGTATTTTCTGTTTTATCTCTCAGACTGTTTCTGCTGCGATGAAATCCTCTCAGAATTCCAACCCAGACAAACTATACAGGTAAATCCTCTCCAGATATTTTAAAATCCTGCCTTACATGATGTAATTCAGTTTGCTGTTTTTCTTTCCATCCATCTACAATATCTCTGTAACACCTTGAGGGAAATTCTTCAAATCTTGCTCAAATGCATGAATATAAACTACTTGCTAATTAGTAGTATTATTTTGATGGTGAAAATTAACTGTGACCTCACAGATCAAGTCAATCACAGTTATTTTATAGATTGTCTAATTGGATTAAATGAAGAATTGCTGACAGTTTATATCCAAAGGGTCAAAGTTCAACCTCAATGTGACATCATGATGTGCTGCAAAAACTGGTCATATTTCAGCACCATAAACCAGGAACGGAAGATAAAATATATTGTCAGATCATGAAAGGGAGACATTAATCTGGCAACTGTGATAACTGCACTGATCTTTTGTGCTGTCAGATTGAACATTTCTGCGACGTTTCCACATTTTAAAACTTGTAGCTTCTTTGCAGCAACATTTAAAGGTGAAGCATTGTCTACTGTCCACAACCACTACACGCTCACTGGTTCTGCTGGTATTTAGCTTCAGGTTATTGTTGTCGCACCATGTGACGAAGCTCTGTATGGCTCCTCTGTACTCCCCTCTGTCTCTAAGTGAAGACAGCATGAGTGGAGTCATGAACGTCAATGAAGAGATACCTTCTAATTCACTTTACAATAACTGGTCGGCGGAGAAACATGAAACCACAAGGGGATAATTCTAGTTGCTACATTTGCCATTTGGTCCATTTTTGTCAATAGCTGCTTTTGGAAAAATCCCTGTAATGAACAGATGAGAGCATTGTGCTGAGTCATAGTTCACTTCTTAAGGTCATGCATGAGTCAAGACTAAGTGACCATGAAGAAGCTGACCACATGGGGATGTTTCTTAATCCTTTTTCTTCCCGCAGCACGGTGTGTAAACCGCGCTCTCCACGTGCAGCCGATCCTCCTCCGGCCTTCTCCTCCTCCTCGCTGCTGGGAGGAGGTCTGAGTGAACTGGACCATCTGTTGCAGGAGCTGAACGCCACCCAGTTCAACATCACAGGTAAGTGTGTGTGTGTTTTAAATCTCTGTGTTCAACTTTGAGGTGAAATGTTTCTACATGCAACCTCCTCTTGGTCCTCAGATGAGATCCTGGCTCAGTTTCCTTCCTCTAAGAAAGATGAGAGAGACAAGATCAAAGATAAAGCTGCGTCCTCCTCTTCCAGGTAACACATCGAATCAGTTTAGCTGAATGTAAAGAATTAACAGATTTCACTGCATGCTAAATATTTACTGTTGTTCCACAATAAACAATCATAATTAATTTGAAAGCTTAACACATTTATTTTTACAAATGCTATACTTTTCACTATATTTTAACATGTTGGTGAAAAAGTGTGTATGTTGTGTGTGTGTATATGTGTATGTATAAAAAAAATATTCCATAATTTCTGTAAATCTTGTTTTATTTCATGTTTTACCACAAGTCAGTTTTGTACACTTTCATACTTGAATATTTTAACAATTTGATATCATGTCAAAATAGTTGCTTAGTGGCTTAGACCGTCTCTTTACTGTTTTCCAGCTCTGCGAAGCCTTCAGCAACATCGGCCACATTGGAACTGGACAAACTGATGGCCTCTCTGTCTGACTTCAGAGTCCAGAGCACAGTAAGAGTCCACAAATCAGCATAAAAATCACAAAAATCAGTTTATTGTAGTGCAAATCCACGACAGTGCTTAAACATGATCCTCTCAGCTGTTACACACAGCTCACACTGATTCATGGCGGGTTCATGAAGACGTCCGCTTGACTTCATGATGACTTCACTGTTACTGTGTGGCCTGACCACAGCACAGGCCTCAGGATGGAAATTAGTCTTGGTGGAGATATTTTCCAGCCTTAAGAATAGCTCGGGATAGTTTTACTGTAGATCTACATTTGGTACACTACAAAATCCACTAGATCTTCTGATCAGGGAGTCGGTGGGTGCTAACGTGAGCAAAGGAAATAGTTCTGTCATTCTGAGTTTGTTTGGTTCTTGTTTTGCAGTCCAGCTGTTTGTTATAAACAAGCGTGAGAACAAAGTTATGGGAACAGTGGGTTTCAAAGCTGGGGTGAAGGACATTGACATAAATGAATGTCTGTTACATTCAAAACCTCACAGCACAAAGCAGAAGAAGCCTTTCTCTGTGAGGGAAAGTGCTCCTACATTTTAGAGAGAAAAGGAAATTAGCTACTATTTGGTTACTGAGCCATTCATTGGGACCAACTGTTGACTGATGATAAACTCTCAGAGAACTTAAATCCCAAAGACAGATGTGCCATCCATCTTTTTTTTTTTTTCACTTCCCCCAGCCAGCTGCACCTGTCAGTCCAGTGGTGACGGCACCACAGCAGCCCGCCGCCCCGCCGCAGGCCTCATCCGGTGGCTCGTTGGACAGCATGCTGGGGCTGCTTCAGTCAGACCTGAGCCGACAAGGAGTCCAAACGTCATCCAAAGGAAACTGTTCAGCTTGTCAAAAACCGGTCGTAGGACAGGTGCGTTATCGCATTAAGTCTGTATAACTGTATGAAGGTCCTCAACTCATTAACTTAACTCATTAATTACTTGTTTAAATGACGTGCTATATGTATATGACAGCTGGTAAGAGGTTGTACAGAACTTTTTTCACAGTTACAAAAATATGCTTTTCATCAGTCTTCTGTTTCTTGTTCAGGTGGTTACAGCTCTTGGGAAGGTGTGGCACCCGGAGCACTTTGTGTGCACCGAGTGTGAGACAGAGTTAGGCAGCCGCAACTTCTTTGAGAAAGACGGACGGCCGTACTGCGAGTCGGACTACTTCACCCTCTTCTCGCCTCACTGTGCGCACTGCAACAAGCCCATCCTAAATGTGAGAGACTTGGCTGTGCATGTGCAACTGCTTGAATTATTACCTCGACCCACCTGAAGTCATTTACCTTATTATTCCTTTTGCCATGCAGAAAATGGTCACTGCTCTGGATAAGAACTGGCACCCAGAGTGCTTCTGCTGTGTGAAGTGCAGCCGGGCGTTTGGAGAGGAAGGTAATGGGTGGCACACACTGTATCCTGTCTGAGATCAACACGTTAACAGTGACTTTCAGAATTACATAAAGCCCTGGAAAGCACTGCACAACCTTTGTTTTAAGGTTGTATTTATAGCAGTATATGCATTGCCAGAAATGTGTTTGTATGTATTTACAGTGTGACCCCTGGGGCTCTGTAACTTTACCTTAAACAGCCGCCAAATCCCCTGAAACATTCAACTTGTAGAGTTTTCAAAGGACAGTTCATGTTCTTTTGTAAAGGCAGTTCCAAAAACACTGAATTCTTGGCATCAAAACGGACAAATTTAAAACAGAACATGCTTTGGGAGAAAAAATGCTGTCAGCCTTTAAAACACTCACAGTAAAACTTTAAATCATTAAAAACGGATTAAATTGTTATGTTCCACAGAGTAAAGTCCGATGGAAAACTTTCTGAGTGTTTTCCCCAGCATCATCCAGTTAACATTTATCAAAGACACTCTTGAACTGTGACTGCGTGTGTCTTCTGCAGGTTTCCATGACCGTGAGGGCCAGCAGTACTGCCAGCAGTGCTTCTTGACTCTGTTTGCCTCCCGGTGTCAAGGCTGCAGCCAGCCCATCCTGGAAAACTACATCTCAGCTCTCAACTCCCTGTGGCACCCACAGTGTTTCGTATGCAGGGTGAGTGTTTCTGTGCACGCTCTGAGGGCCAGGTTACTGATAATGTTTCCTGCATTTGGCAAACATTTGCAAAGTGTGCAGCACAAGAGCTTCATCCATGCTGCGTTAGAGTAGCTGCATTTTTCATCGACTTTCTTTGAGGAAAGGTCAGCTTAAAGGGGCCGTGTGGAGCTTTTTTTACAGGAACAAAAGTGATTTTTTACTTTCTGTCTGTATCCAAACAGTCTTAAAAAATGGCAAATGTATTTGCAACCCAGATTTTTTCATTCTTTTCTTTTCTCTGCTTGATTGTATGGTGATTTATTCCTTTTATGTGTCAGTTACAAAAACCTGTATGACCTACCACAATATTTACTTTATCTTCTTCACTGGTTTGCTGGCACTTTGCTGGTTCTTAGTGGTATCTAACACATTTTGATCAGTGAATCCTCATGTATGTGAACCATTGTACCACAAAAAACTCCACTCACTTAAAAATTGGATAAATTAATTTAACTCAAAGGTCAGGTCAGAGTTACCTCAGAAAGCATATTTATGGCAGCAAATCAAGAATTCATATACCAATTAGAAGAAAATATTACACAAACGTCTAACATGATAAGAGCCAAGTCGTCACGTCACTGTGTACGTCTCCACTATGCCAGAATTGCTGGCGCCAACTTCAGGCACAATAACAATGACACAACAACATTCTCTTTACAAACGTTGCTCCTGGATCTGTGAGCCTACGTTAGCATCCAAACACCACTCGCACAACACATTTATGCTGGTCTTCTTGAATGCTGTAGTCGGTGATAACATTCTTATTACCCTAAAGATAAGATGTGTGGATGTTAGCCTTTATTGTAAGGAAATGCTAGCCCAATGGGTCTTACTAGCTGCCTAGCACAGACTGCGATTGAGACTAGCAAAGAATGGGCTGAGGCTTGTTCTTCAGCTGTCGAAACACACATAGATTAGGCCCTGGTCAAAAAGGGGTAATAATGGAATGATGCCATCTTACACTCAGGGTCAAAGGTCAACTTTACTGTGACCGTAGCATCAGCAAAAACGCTATAACGGTAAATTATTTAAATCCGGAACAGAATATCTTGACCATATTTCACACCAGACTGTTTGTGATGTGTACATGTGTGTGTAACTGTGCCAACAGGGCGTTGCTGCTCTCAGTTAAACTACCATGTAAAAATGGTCAAAAGAAATACTCAAAATAAGTTGAAATTATGTCATGAGAAAGTTGTCATTTCACATGTCAGCTGTGTAATTACAGCTCCATGAGTCAGCGCTCTAACCTTGCTCTAACTTCTCTCCAGGAGTGCTACAGCCCCTTCGTCAACGGCAGCTTCTTCGAACACGAGGGTCAGCCGCTGTGCGAGGCCCACTACCACCAGTCCCGCGGCAGCATGTGTCAGGCCTGCCAGAAGCCCATCCTGGGCCGCTGTGTCACTGCCATGGGCGCCAAATTCCACCCCCACCATCTCGTGTGTCACTTCTGCCTGAAGCCGCTGAGCAAAGGATGCTTCAAGGAGCAGGAGAACAAACCGTACTGCCACCCCTGCTTCACCAAACTGTGCGGCTGAGGACACTTCGTCTCCCTCTCCTGCTCCGGGCCACCAAGTGAAGAAGCTGTATGTTCTCATTTTGTTTGTTTTTTTTTATTGTGGGAATGAGGGTGGAGCTGGTCTCTTTCTTGGTTTTAGGAATATTAGAGTTTCTAGAAGGAGGGGAATAAAAAGAGAATCGCCCCACCCTTTTTTATTTCTGTTTATTTCACATTCAAAATGGGCGGGCAGTGTGAAATATAACTCTAGTATTGGTTAGACGAATACAAAATGATGCCAAAGGATTTTGTCATGTATGTGAATCTTTTACATACGGTATTGATTCAAATTGAATACTGAAAATTTATTTTTTTTGCCAAAGGTAGAAAAGAAACAAGATAATGAAAGTAAATGTATTGTATCAGTGAAGGACTTGTACTGTTGTGCAAAATGAAAAACAAAATCCCCGTTAATATATTTGCTTTATTTTGCAGAAAGTATAAGTGCCACTGCAATTGCAATTATACATTGTATGCTGACTGCTATATACTGTATGTTTTGTGTAAGCTCTCATTTGTTTAATGTCAGATATTTTGCATTATTCTTTCACCACAGCTCTATGCAATTTGCCAAAAAGGATTCCAAAGAATAAAATAAAGGAGAACACAACTTGTTATGCTGTTTCATGTGTAAATGAATCAAAGGATCATCTTTGAAATGTTTTATTTATAATGAAAATTAATTTTCAATTCAACACATTTCTTAAAACCTTTGCTGGAAAAATGGTACTTCTCCAAATTCACCAAGGTTATTAGGTATATTATCCATGACATGTATACATGTATTAATTATTGTCTAAAATTCCAGAATGTCGTGAAAAATGTCTTTTCTTATGTCAGTCCAAGTGCAAAAAATATTCAGTTTAGTATGATGTTAAACAGGGAAGAGTCGTTATTTTTTCATTACTGAATGAAAAATTACTTCAGCAATTATTTATCAATAATGTGTCGTTTATTTTTCTGTTGGTCCACTTGTAGATTTGTCAGCTACTTGTTGTAGCTCTGTACTTTGGCTAAAAGATTTGAAAAGTAGTCTGAAAGGATGCGTATCCCACTGTGACTTTTGCTTTTTGGAATTATTAGGCATCAATTGAAATAGAGAGTGAGAGAGTGGCAGAGAGTGTATTTTGCATGTTTAATATACTTTCAATAAAACTAAATAAGAAAGCAACTTTAGTAATAACTAGTAATAACTTTAATTTATTTAATTATCCTATTGATTAGAGAAATGGCAATGGAATGGAAAAGTATATCACGTTTATAACAAACTTTGGCCACTAGATGTCACTGTTTGCTCAAATTTGAGCATAAATATTTTAAAATGAGCTTTAGTGTTTCAAAATATAAAAATACTACAATTTCCTTAACAAATTAAGAATTAAATATTTACAGTCTGTAAGAAACATGTTGGCTCGAGGGGCGCATTGTTTGACGCGTGTTGATGTCACGCGCCCCTGCAGCTCACAGGTGACTTCATTTAAAAGTTAATGAGCGTGCCTCAGCTGTCTGACCGGAGAAAACAGGTAACGTAGCAGGAGAAAGTGTCCGTGACCCGTCGACGTCAGAGTGAAAAAAATAAATGAAAAATACACAATGAGTGATTCAGAACAGCAACAAGTAAGTCAGTGTCAATTTACTGTTTTTAATCTAAGAATATTGTTGTATAAAGCGAGTTAGTCTCAACGTGGAGCGTACACGACGTGCTAACAAGCTAACTGAGCATCAAAACTTTGGTGACATTTAATTTTACAACACTGTTTCACAAGAACTAAGAAGAACTATTATTTTCATAAATAAATGGGGCACAATGATAGTCTCGGCTTCCATTTTGTATTTTTGTGCTCAGTGTCTCTTTGCTTTTTGAATGTTTTAATCTCTCAGCAGGCTGAAAAGGTGTCTGAGCCTCAGTGGCCTGAGAATGGCGGAGAGTGGAGCGATGAGGAGGTTGAGGAGACAAACATGGACTGTGGGCTCCTGCAGGCCATGGCTGAGGAAGATGAGGAGATTAACGTCTACAACGAGGAGACGTTCGGGATGGGTGTGTAGATCTTATTCCTTCTCTTCTCAACTGCATATTTAAAATAATAATGGGGCGACAGGCCTGTCCAGCTCCTGCAGCAGGTGTACTGATTACAAACTGTTGCTACACTGTCAAACAGATGTTACGCTGTAGATTGTAAAGGGATAGTACAGATTTTTTTTTTCTTTTTTCAGGGAAGGTTCTATGAGGTACTTATTTGGTCATTGTGCTTAATGCAGTAGATAGTGGTTGGCATGTCCCCAGTTTAGAGAAGCAGGGCAGCTGCATCAGCATGAGAGCTAAGCAATGTGGTCCTGTGGACGGGGACAGCAGCAAAATGCAGTCTAGTTGCCAAACATCAACACAGTTAAAAATCAGTTTGTGTACACTGTTTTTTCCATATTTTTACTGGTTTATCTTGCCAACACAACATAAACTTCCTAACTGATTAAGGAAGCAACAGGCTGTCAAAATCAAATTTGCTCAAGGAAGAATGGAGGCTTTGAAGAAAGCATGGCTGGATATAACGGTGGGCTCAAGGTCGGGAACTGCTCTCCAACAGCAAGGTTTAGATGTAAAAATAGTCCAAATAAAGTGTGCAGACTTTTTTTTTTTTTAATTTATTTTTAGCTACCTTCAAAACAAAACAAGATTTAAATATCCCTTAACAGTTTGATCTTTGCTTCTACCAAAGAATATCAGTGAAAATACAGAGTGAATCTGTTTGGTAGATCTCGATGCAAACGGGACCACAGAGGACCCCGGCAGTGGCCTCCTTCCATTTGGAGAGCCCCCGCCACCACCACAACTTCCTCCACCAGAACCTAAATGTAAGCCAGACCCCAAACCATCATCTCGCCACAGCTCCCCCTCTCCTCCCAGACAGAGACCTCAGTACCCGCCCCGGGCTCCGCCAGGGCGGCGTGGCAGAAGTCATGGGCAGAGAGGAGGGCTGGGCAGGGGGCAGATGTTTGAAGACCCAGCTGTGATGAGGACTGTGGAGGGGCGACCAAGCCTCAAGGTGATGCAGGTTCATTAATATATTGTCTGAAACGTGGGATAAAACCGGTCACCTCATGGTCTATGTTTATCCTTTTTTTTTTTTTGCTCTTCAAGAGTCTCGACAGCGCCATTGTGGACTGTGGGAATGCAATTTACCAGAAAGCATTCGAGGATGATGTAAGTGCAGGATTTTCTGTCACACATTCTGTTATTGTTTCACTGCTAAGTTTTATTTTCATTTCTTTCAGTACATGTTGCCATCTTCCAGAAAGACAAGGAGAATCTCAGGATCAATACTTCAGGTTCAGATCTCTAAAACGCATAACAATCTATATGACAGTGAGTTACTCAAACAAATAGTTGTCTTATTTTATTCTGTTTCTTAGGACAGTGCTATAGTGTGTGTGATTGATGGTCACAGAGGCAGAGGTCAGCACCTGACCTCCGACTTCCTGGGTATGCCATATCCTGTCTCTTCCTTCAGGGGCAGGAGAGGCGAACCCAGAGGATCCTACTCCAGAAGACAGTTTGGCCAAAGAGGCCCCTCTCATGTAAGAGATTTATTTTGCAAGATAATCCACTATAGCGGAAAGTTGATCAACATTAGTAAAAGCTAGATAAGAGGCTTGATACCAGTCATGTCAGTACAGTTTTTATATGAAACTGGCCAATTCATTCTTTAAGCCCGAAGCAGTTTTGAGGCGTTTTGTCAGTTTTTTCACATTGTCGCCTTTTTACTGCAATATAAAAGTATTGCACCTCAATGGAAATGGCACAACCTTCTGAATTTTCTTTTATTAGTGACTCTCTCTCAACTGAAACTTTCAAGGCCTTCCAGTTGCACTGATGAGCGTAGAATTTAACGTTTTTATCTGTTTCATTTTGGCCAAAAAAATACAGTAGCCTTGATCAGCCTTGGATGAAGTATACATGAAACGTGGTATATGGCAAAATTTTAACTGAGGCATGTAAAGCGATGTTGCACTGTTTTAAGCTTTGATTTCCTTTTTTTCCTAAACAATGAATTTGTCAAACACACTTTGTTCAAAGAACATTGGAAATGTAAAATCTAACATCATCTGAATATGTTGAAGAAAGTAAATAAACTTTCTTAAACTGCAAAGTATTGCTTTAAACAAAGTGTCTGTCAAATTCTTCACCGAGTCTTATTTTCTCTTGCAGATGCATGTATCCATGGCACCAGGATCTCCCATCTTCTCACGCCAGCCATTAACACCACGCCAATATTACAATCAGGTTCATCCAATAAATAATTAGACCTATCCTGATATGGTAAATGTATTCAGGAAGAGTTAAGTTAATCTTCATGTCCTTTTTCACTCCTGACGTATTTTGCTGAATCAGACGGGACGCTTCATGTTTCCTACAAACCGGCCTTGTCCCTCTACTCCTCAGTCAAAGATGATGCAGCTTCGCTTTGGTGCCAACTCACCAAGACCGTCCCCGTTTTACAGCCCCTCGTCCAACCCAGTGCAGCATTTCAGGTGCGTCATGATCTTGTGTATCTCAGAGGAATGTTTGATTTGTGGCCTGAAACATTTGTCAGCGCCGTTAGCGTATCGAGTATATTTATGACTTGGCAGTCTTGTTCTTCCCTCACGAGTATATTAAACTCCCTCCAGTAACCTGACATTCATAAATTTCATGTCATCCCTGCCATTAATGTATATTTACGAGGTAAAGATGAAGGAATGGATAGCTGTACTTTCTATTGATATGTAGTTGTAAATCCCCAAATCAGTTTTTTCATGTAAAGCATAAAGCTCAGCTCTGGAGAGCAGACCTGTCCCAGACAACTTTTTTTCTTCAATTTGTTGCTTGATTGGCCTGAGTTTAATGAATCTTGGAAGGTTGTTGTATAAACAAAGGGAGAATGCTAATGAGCTCATTTATCGCTTAAATACACCATCCATGTCCTTCTAAATGTGAAGTCGTCTGATCCCAGGTATCCCGGCCCTGTCACCCAACTCCACCCACAGCATAAACGACTACTTAGTCAAAAACAACGCATATTCCAAAGGTTGGTGCCACACCTTATAAAGGTTTTTAACCTGATTTTCACATCTTTATGGTATGAAAAGGGAAAAGTGTTTATTTATACAGTGATATAACAGTTGTAGAAAAACTGACAACTGGGATCCTTACTGTAATCTCATGACGGCCAAGGAGAAGGAGTGGATCACCAGGCTGCAGATGATTCAGCTGCAAAGCGAGAATCCGTACCACGAGGACTACTACTACCAGGTAGGAAGTCTGAGCTCAATTATTTCATTTTTACTTTTCTGTATATGACCTGTATTTCATGGTTTGTAAATTTAAACTTTGTCAAAGGAGTACTACAGGAGGATAGAAGCTAAGATGGCAGAGGAAGAGCTCGGCATCAGGAGCAAGAGGGAGCCACCGAAGCTCACCACACCTTACATCACGAAAACTGACATTTATGCACCAGGTTTCTCCTCACCTTTTCATACTATGAGACCTAATTGTTTGGTATTTGAAATGTCCAGGTTTCCTTAGTTATGGTTGTCAAAGCAAGGGTGTATTTTTGACCAGGGTAAATCCTAGTCTTTTGAGTTAAATAAAAACTTTATAATTTCGTGCACGATGAAGTTATAGTTTCTTATATTTCCGTTAATCTATGTGGCTGCACCGAAAAGCAGTTATTGCAGGTGTTATTGGATTTTGCTTTCATTTGTTTAATTTCTTCAGATTTAATCTCTGAACAGCACTTTCATTTGTTGTTTGCCCATACGAATGATTTATTACCCACTCTAATGATAATAATGAGCTTTTTATTTATGAAAATATTTTAAAGAAATTCCTTTATTGCCCTACACAAACACACTCACTTGACTTCAGAACTTGCTTCTTGCAGTGGTGCACATTGAAGGCTCTTTGGGTCAAGTTGCTGTGTCCACATGTTACTCTCCTCGACGTGCCATCAGCGCTGTTCATGCAGTCCAGGCGCAGGGTCCAGTAGAGGTGACTATTTTTGAGACCGTTATCTTATAAGAAATGTAGATATTTAAAACTTAGACTAATTTCTACATTACAGGAACAAAAGGACATCCGACAACAGCGGTTAGAGGTTCTCAGCAAAATAGAAAAGGTACCTGCAGCCAGATTACTTATTTTATATTCACGTAAGGAGATGTATCTTATTTCACCAACTCCAAAGCATTGGGTCATATCTGTTTTGCTGTGCAGCTGTTCATGGTTCTGCTGGAGGTTGAGGAGGCAGAGAGGATGAAGACCACCGTTTTGTCTGAGACAGAAGAAAGAAGGTTGATGGAAAAATCACAGGGGAAAGTGGAGCACATCTACTCCCAGCTGCAAAACCACAGTCCCCTGTGAGTGGAACGCATCAGTGCAATAAGTGATGCATTTTTCTTTTTAAAACATTAAATGAACTTGCATTTTGTGTCTGGCCTTTTAAATTAAACTATACTGTCATAGGTAACATGTTGAATTTCACTTATGTTTTGCTGTAGAGATTCAGGAGTGGAGTTCCTTCCTTTCCTGTTGGTCTCAAAAGGCAAAAGGCTCATTGCCCGTCTGCTCCCGTTCCTGAAACATGATTTGGCACTTAAAATCTTGAGTATTGTGACTTCTAACCTTCCTACACTGATGAACAGAGATCCAGAAGAGGTAGGGAAGTATGGTTTACTTGGCTCAGCCAACAAAGGTGGAGTTGCGTTTCATTCTTGTTTTGTTGTTGTTCTTTGAACTTGGATAATATTGCTCCATAAACATGTAAAAGGGTGAAGAAAGCATGTCCTGGAAATAATTTCAGACATGAAAATACGTGGATATTAATTTTAAAAAATCAGAAATGTTAACTTTATTTTAAAGCCTGTGTATACAGCTAGGATTGTATTTTGGTTAAACCTCAGCTGTCAGAGGATTAGCTATGCAGTATGAAACTTGTGATGCCCGATTTTTGGCTGATGCATTCAGGAGTGTCCACACAGCTGAAAAGAGACACTATAATATTTGGTTGTGGGTCTGTACAGCAGTTTTTGCACATCTGATATTTTCTAGCTATGTGGACACAGATGGGCTTTGAAAATGCTCTTTAGCAGTCCCACTTTAACAAGTATGAACCCTGTTTGGGTT
This sequence comes from Hypoplectrus providencianus, assembly GCA_028566105.1. Lineage (NCBI taxonomy): Eukaryota > Metazoa > Chordata > Actinopteri > Perciformes > Serranidae > Hypoplectrus > Hypoplectrus providencianus. The sequence goes on from JAOWBC010000617.1 coordinate 10,267,304, forward strand.
AATCACATCATACTCTCTCTAGGCCCTTCCAGTGCTGTACCCGCCTCTACGAAATGTGATCGGAGGGCTGACGTTCAGTCAGCTCATTGTTGTCCTCAAAGATCTGACGTCATCTGAGTCTATGACAACATATGAGTCCCTCACTCTGGCGTGTCAGAACAAGGTTTGTGCATTCAGCTGCTCATCGGCTTTTATTAAGTAACCCTTTTTGTTCGGGACTTTTGAGACATTCATTTCCTTTCAGTTTGGACTGTCCTTGCTGTATGCTCTCCTGTCCCAAGGAGAGAAGCTGCTGTCCTCAGGTGTTCCTCTAGAGCCCAGCATCGGGGACTTTGAGACCTGGTGGGGATTTTAAGGCTTATATTCTATGATGGTAGATTATTTTAACATCCGTATAACATCTTAACTTTGGTGTCTGTTTGTTTTTAAAGGACGGACACAATATTCCAGGTGGCGGGACAGTTGTCCCAGTGTTCACTGGTGGAGCCGCTCCTGCTGCCGTCGAACCTGCTCACTCTCTTCTGTCGTTACCTGGACAAGCGCACTGTGCATCAGCTGAAAAGCAACATGGAGTAAGTCCCTTTCCACATGTTTTGATTCAAGATATTTTGAGGATATTCAATGCAGGCTTGCTTATAAGTCTAAATATCTTAGGTCTTCCACTGGATTCCTGGCTCTTGCATCTTAAGGTGGACGTAAACTAACGAGACGTTCAGCTAACGACCAGGTTGTGGCGAGCACTAGCTCTGACAAAAACTCTTTAGTGTTCGTTAATAGCAGAATGCTACGTGAAAATACTTAATTTTTTTCCCCCTTGCCCTCAGCCCTTCACATTTTTCACATAAAACTGTTTCCCTTTTTTATTTCCTTTATCTGATCTTTTTACTTTCCTCTCTTTGGTCTCCACTTGGTTATGTCAGTGCAAGTTTTTCTAATATCACAAATCTGATCTTTTTTGTTTTAATCTTCCAAGATTCGTGTTGCCATCATTTCATGAGATTACCACAAACTGAGTTGTTACATTTACTCGTAGACGAAGCTGTTTTGCTCATGTCTTCTATCCCAGTTACTTTCAGGATGGGAAACTATCAACACATTAAATATAGATTGATGTGTTGATCATATATTTGTGACCATGTGAGGATTGTATAGTAATTTATGATGTACAGCTGAACCTATATGTTCATTATTATAATAACCATTAAGGAACCATGCAATTTTGTTTTGTGTAAAAGGCATGCTTTGTGTATACATGTGTAGCAATACTAAATATGATGTATTTGTAATTTTTATTTATTACATTATTTGGAAACAGTTATTTAAATTGCACCCTTGTAGAGCACTTGCAACAAAATAAAAAAAATATTGAAAAATGCTCAACAGTGTGATCAAGTCTGCAGAAAAGGCCTCTTGGCGTGCAAATTAAATGATTTGGTCTTTTTTTTTTTTTTTTTTGTATATTAAAGCCACCTGAAGCAGTTTCTAGATTAGAATATTTTCACTTCAACTTTCCGTCAGACAGCCCTGTAACTGAAAGTTTATCAGTCTTTGCTCTCTTCAGAGGCAATTGTGACCTTGCTTTTTTGTTTTTTTTATAGGGTTAGTTGAATCCACACTTCAGAAAATACAAACTGATCACTCACAGTGGTGGCATCTGCAAATCAGTGGAAGAGTAAAGCAAAAGTGAATAAAACACATTAACAGTTTATCTTGTAAATTGACTGACACACAACTTTAAAGGAAAACCCTCAATTATTTACTTTTTTGCTGAGTGGAGTGGAGTTTTAGCTAAACCAATAAGTTCTGTGTCTAAACACGAGTGTGTGACATTCCTAAAGGGAGAAACTGGCAGCAGGACATGATGTGACTCTTGACTTAAAAGAAATGTCAGAGACAAGTTTCTGTCAAATTAGTTGCTAAGAAAACAGATTCACAAGATGCACAAGGCCAGTTTCACCAACTACCAAGTGAATGACTAGAAAATGAGGCAAAGAATACATATAGTGACTTTGATATAGATATCTGCTCTGCCAGCACTTATTTGGGATTTAATGCACCTCTCGACAAAAACGAATGTATTTCTCCTTTAATGTGTTTTGATTTGTCCGTCACCAGAATATTTAAAGGCTCTGAAGACTTAGTGTTGACAGAAATGTAATGTTTCCTTACATTAAGTGTTAATGGGCTGGGATGGAGGACCTTTGTGGCAAAACATGGTCTGTCTTTAAAATAAATTATAGAACTTAACCCTTCATAAAGTACCTTTAATAAATAATGATTAAGCAATGAACTGACAACAATACTAAATGTGTTTTTTAGAATTATCTCCATATCTGACATCTTTTCAGTGCAACATTTAGGTAGTATATGCAGGTTTTACATTAAGTTAAACCCTAAACATGTAGTCAATGCTTAATTACAAAGCAGTTTTGCACCTTTTAAAAGCAACATTCTCACGTGTAGATGTATTTTCGGTGCCAACTGGCATCAAACACCCAACAACAGTTGTCAGAGTCCTCCGGCTGTGAACTGAACAGAGTCCGAGCCTTTTTGAGCAGCTGCACACATCTGGGCAGGAGGACAGACTGTGGACATGGCTGTCCGGACTCAGAATACTTGTCGAACAGTGGTTGCACTGTGTTGAGCTCATGTTTTTTTCAGGTGCACTGAGCGATACACTAACATCCTGAAAACAAACTGCTGTAGGAGCTAAGCAATATTTTAAACTGATACAATTTGATGTTCTGTCAATTCATGTCATCTTTGTGTGTAGTTTATCCTGGTGATCATCTTGGAGCTCAAAGACAAACTTGTGTATGTTTTTCTTAAAATGGTGTTTGAGACAGATGATACTAAGGAGGTAAATTCCCGCAAGTAAACATGTAAATAAGATCATAACTGATTGGGGAAGAAAAAAACATGAAAATCACAATTTACTTTTTTCGTCATCTTCCAATACTTAGTTATTTGTAGAGATCTCCTTATTATGACGTACAGGATGTTCCATACATATCCAGGCTGTGTACTTTCTTTAAAGATTTGTAGGTACATTTATAACTGGCATTTAAGCATGATGACCTTTTGACCCCTCAAAAGTTTAATTCAGACAAGTGTTTTCCAACAGACACAGCTGTCAGCCACCCAAACTACATGCCTATAAAAGCTTTCAACATTACCATTATGGCAGCAGCTCTGAGGCTGCACTGAGCTGCAGTGGCCTTTAGCTGTTCAATGTAAATAATATAATGTAAATGGCAGTCTGAGTGCGACCATTCTATGTAAAGAGTACTTTTACTGAAGATATTTTAATGCTTGATGCTTTTGCACTTAAGTTGTGAATGCCGGACGTAGTTGAGTATTTTCAGAATCAGAAATACAGAAATTGCTGTCTGACTGTTGCTGCTGTTTAAGATGATGATAAAAAAAGTACTTAATGATAAAATAAAGGTAAAAAAGCATGCTACATTATATTTACAACAATATTGATATAAATTCAAATCTTAAGTGAAAAGACATGAACATGTACACATTTTATAGTGTGATGTTAGTACTTTTAATGTTGGCAAAGTCCACATCTGTAATTTTAACATCATGTGCCCACTGATCCCTCTGCTGCAGTGTCAGAGGCGATGTGCAGGACCTGCTTTAATCCCATAAAGACTTGATGATGAAAAAGAGATGGGAACCCGAAAGGATCAGAAAAGGAAATGAAAGACACATTTGTGTCCAGGTGGCCAGAAGTTAGACAGATGGTTTGTCAGATGCAGCGGAGATGGTGAGTGACTTTGTTGAGAAGCCAAGTATGTGAGAGGTCTGGGTGGGCTGCGTGGTGAGACGTTAACCCCTCCTTGACCCCATAAGAAGAGGATTTGGACTTTAAGTGAGGAATCTATGTGAATGGTGAGATATCGTTCTCTTTTTACTTGCTTTTCTTTCTTTAAATATAGAAGAGGCCGCTCTCACCAACTGTGTGTGTGTTGGCTGCCACCATGGAGACATCGTAGACGTAGAAGAGGCTCACCTACAGTTTCCATCATCGCTGTCTAAACTGGAAGTGATGTCACTTCTGTCATGAAGTCCATTCACAAATAAAACAGGATGGACAGGTTGCATGTTGGGCAGTATGTTTTATTTTCTTATTTATTTACTTCAGAATCATTAGTTAGTTAAACTTTGTTTTCTGTCATTAGGAATGATTAATGTCTGCAGATGTAAAGGAAGCGTGTCTGCAGTGTGTATGTTTCCATGGTGGGATTCTTCTGACGAGTCTGTTCATGGTTGTGTTTTTGCTTTATGGTGTGTTTGATGCTTTAATGTGAGAGAGACTTCTGTCGTCCTCTGCGTGCTATATTTGACTCAACTATAGTTCATTTAAAAAACATTAAGCTCACACTGTTTTTGAGGGAACACTATAATTATTATGACTGCACAACATAAAAAGGTGTTTGCAACATTCTGATCCAAAATATTGCAATGATTCATTTGCTGTAAGGACATGTGCAATAGGAAAATTATAATCACTCAACCTCTGTTTATATAGCACCTTTCGTGCAGGTTTGTGCCATGAAAAGTGCTTCACGAATTATTTAAACAGACATGAAGACCTTGAAAACCATAGCAATAGACAAAAAAAAAATATGCACAAGGCAATTACTAATGTTTGATTTTAAAAGATTTAAAACAAACATAAGATAATAAAAACTAGATTAATGGATCTAAAGACAATAACTTGATCAATTAAAAAATTTAATGAAATGCATTAGAAAAGATTTAAAAGCTTAAGTTAGACTAATACTATATTGAAAGACAAAATCAATAAGGGGGGTAAATTATAATTAAACAGCTAAAAAATCAAGGTCATACAGCTAAAATGGAATCAAATTCCACCTTATAGTGTCTATACAATGTTTAATGCTCGACTGAATCTGTGTTTTTCAGGTTACATTAAAAGATTTAAACCCCACCAGCCGCTCTCATATACTCCGACTTTGTGTCAGAGCAGGAAAACTTTCATTTCATCAATCAATGTCCAATCTGATGACCGCCCTCTCTCTGCCCCTTTGGTCACTCTCAAGTGTTAATTTACTTTAAGTGCCTAATTATTTAGTTAGTGTGTGTGCACCTTGGGTGTCTCTCGCAGCAGGCGGGGGAGGATCAGGAGCACCGCAGCATCTATAAGCAGAGGGAGGGGCACCTCAGACCAGAGTGTATATCAGACCCTCACAATCAGTGCACGCTGCCCAGTCCAGATCTTCTGTTTTATTCTTCTCATCCTCCTGCTGGGTTCAAAATATTTTTGGCTTTTTTTCCCTCCAGGGCCACCATGCAGGGACGATTACTACTTCAGAGTGCAGTGATACTGTGGTTGGTACAGACGGCTCACACAGGAGGTGAGTGAAGTGCACAGGGGAAGGCCTCTGCTGGGAGTCATACAGAAAATATGATAACCATATTATCATTGTACATTTGGTTTACATGAATTTGTTACATGAAAACAGTCAAATGGTCCAATTAAGGCTAAGCAAGTTTATTCATATGTATTCAGCAACAAAGCATTTCAAAGTGCTTTAAGTGAAACATTAAGAGGACATTTAAATGTAATTTACAGCCTTTAAAGAGAAGAGAAGAAAAGAGAATTTACTAAATAACAAGCAAAAACGGCACAAGACAAGAAAAAAAGAGCCTGCCTCTATACATGATTTTTAACGTGACCTGAATACTGAGCTCCTGGCTGACAATTTGGGGTTGGCTTAAGCAATTCACCTCCTGACCCCTCGTAGAAGACATAAATGCTGTTTGTACTTGTTGCTTGGTTATGGACATATCCTGGCATAGTGAAAAGTTCCATTGTTTTGTTCAATACATTTAGTCCAGGTATGAAATGTAAATGTGAGTGTCGTCTGCATAATGAGGGTGATATTCTGTTTTTTCCCCAAAAGTGAAGCATGTCGATGTTAAACTGAAGATGCCCCAGAATGGAGCCTTGGGGAACTCCGCATTTCATATTTGTACACTAATGTTAAACCTTCTAGTTATTGGAATACTTTCTGGATAAATACAGCTACATGGCTTATTTTGAGGAAGAAATGTGTGTCCTATGTTCTGTAGAGTCACTGTGGTTAGCTGTGTGTCTGCTGCAGGGAGATGGTTGTGATTTATGAACTGACTTAGAGCCAAGGACAACAATGATGATGATGATGATGATGACCCTGAGAAACCGCTCTCTGCATCCATACATCTGTCATAATTTAACTCTTATATGTTAGTTTTGATGCAAAGCTTTCTTAAAATAAAAATAAATAAGAGGGGATTGTGTCAGAAAATTCATTATATAATGCATATTGTTTATAAGCACGGAATTATAATTATATTGATTGGCTCCTTTTCACAGATACTGATCAAGTTATTTGAGTCACTATCAGTCTGATTTCCAGTATTAGTATCGCTATTGGTGCATATGTTTTATACTGTTTGGCTTTTTGCATTCTTTAAGAACAATTTAAAAGTATTAAAATCCAGCAGCACTGCAGGCTCAGTTCTGTACAACCTGCTGATTCTTGAAAAGATGAAAAAGAGATGAGACAAATGTCTTTCAGACGCTCAGGTTTGCCTGTCAAATACCAAGCGATCATGTTAAACTGAAATCTTAGCGACGCTCCCGTATAGCTCTTTCGTGCTTCACTTTTCTTGCGATGATGCGAAGCAACTATATATTCTTTTCTCTTTACCAGCCATCTCCGCTCGTGAGATCAAAGGCAGCTCGGCTTCGGTGGCAGCAGCCGTCTAAATCTAACATCCCTCTGTGAGGAGGGAAAGAATGGTTTTACTGCTTGTGCACAGTCACTGCATTGACTGAGTTGGGGATCGCCGGTTCATCAGACTGCTGAGTCAAGCAGAGATTCAGCTTTTAAAAAGAAATTCATGGACTGTAGGGAAATTTTTGGTTGGGGATGTTTAGCCACCTTTTCTCTCATTAACTCAAAAATGTATAACTGCATTGATACAGTCAGAATCAGGGTTACTAAAAAAATCCCCAGTGGGAGAATGACTAAATAAACTCAATGCAAAAATATTCCAAAAGGGTAAGAAGTAGGAGATACAATAAATGTGGACATGTTGCAAAGCAAACTCTATTTCCTGTTTTCTAATTAACCTGGCAGCAGTTTAAAATGTTAAAACATTAAATATGTTTTGTCTCAGGTTATGGTGCTGCAGCTGGAGTATCCAATGGACAAGGGCCACAACCTAATGGTAGATCCATATCACACATCACAAACTCTGTCTCTATTAAACATGTAAATTATTACATTTGAGTGATTTCCACACGTAAATTATTACATTTGAGTGACTGTCATGTTGTGATGTTTATAGGAATGAAACCTCAGAACGGTGGGGGTTTGGGACAAATGCTGATGCCATCGAAAGGTAAACTAACAGCACATTTCTTCCTCCGTGAATTCAGCCTTTAGTGAGAAAAATTTTCTGAGATCAATTATTTTTTGAAGGTGTGGGTCAGGCAATGGGTGCACAAAATGGATATGGTGGATACCCGACAAAAGGCCTAGGTAAGGGATTTTATATTCATCTAAACCAATGAATGATTGAATGATCAATGAATTGACATTTTTTCCTATTTAAGACTGCAATAACATAACAATAGAGCTAGATGCAATAGATGTTTTTACAACATCAAGTGAACATTTAAAGCCTATTCTACATTTTCTCAACATATATCTAATATTTTTAAGGCTACGGTGCAGCAGCTGGTGGGACCAATGGAGGAGGGATCAAAGGTAAGTTTGGCCACTTCTCTCTCTGTTAAAACTTTAGTTGGGGGATCTTTTG
>JAOWBC010000617.1:10298409-10324114 GCA_028566105.1 Hypoplectrus providencianus
GGAGGTGACAAAAGTCAGAATTGTTAAATGTGTCTAACATGTTTATCTTTTCTTTTCAGAGTGCTTCTAATCATCAAAACGTCTTCAATTTAAAATGTGTTGCAAAAAGAGGGGGCTGTCTCATATTCAGAGGTGGTCAGGCCATCACACTTCCCACACTTGCTGAATTTATTCTTCTATCAGTCCGTTTAGCATCACTTCATTAACTCTATCATAACATCGCCCTAAAACATCTTCTGTCTGAGCTTTTACAGTTACAGAGAGCTGCCCTACCTTCTCGTGCTGAGTGCAGCTCCCCCGTCTCTTGCGAGGAATGGTGACCTCCACCTTTGCACGGAGCAGAGTCATGGCGGGGGTCACCAGCACCACGTTGGCCAGACCCTCCTGCATCACAACAGCTGCCACATCTGCCTTCTGGGTCGCATCACATGCCTGATCTAAAGAGGAAACAGGACAAGGATAACTGGGTTGGGGATAACTCCTTTCATAAATTGAATAAATTAGAAAGTAATGCAATGAAAATCCATTAAAAAACATTTTTATCCTGTTTTAAAGAACAAAATGATCTATAAATCCAGGTATGAATGATATATAGACAGCCTCCTCCATGAAAACCTTCAGAATTTAGTTAGGAATAAACTGGTACGGTTGGTGTCTGTAGCTGAAGATAAGCTTTAAGGCTCAGAGCATGAAAAAAAGTTGAGGAACCAGCCATTAAAGATTTCATACATTCTTAAAATAAATTACTATCTGAAGACCAAATACCGAGTCTAATTAATGGAAACAGTAATGTAGAACATGTAAAATACATAATATTTTGCAGGAGAGTGGTAGCTTTCTTTCACGCTACCACTCTCCTGCACATTGTGAATTTAGGAGAAATCCACATGTGCAAATGGATCAAATACTGTCATATATTATATTAAGTAAGTTTTGGATGTTTTTGTTCCACTACTCTGAAAGAAGACATGTTATGGGAGGAAAATAGCCCAAACTCTTAAAATGTACCAGTGCATGAAAAAGGCTTTTGCCTGCAATGCCTGGCTTTAAATGTAAGTGATTGTGGTGAAGAGAACAGCAGCAATGACTCAGTGGACCTCCGCTCCTTCAAATGCATGAACCCCATCTGTCAGTCACTTCTCTCCTGTTTCTCCCTTTTCTGTTACCATAGCAACACTCTCTCTTTGTTGGCAATGTAAATAAATTAACAAGCAAAAACAGCTAATCTGTCAAGCAATCCATCCAGAAATGTAGTCAAAGTTATCTTTTGATACATACAGTGGATTAAACTTGTGATTATTGGCATTCACTTAAAATAACAATTGTAAGATAGTAGCTGCCATAAAAAAATACAATGGCATGAAAAATCTGATGTGGATTTTCTCAGGGTAAGATTTAAATAACAATTATAAACTTGTCAAAACAGCTGATTCCTATCAGAGTAACAGTCTTAAAATGATCTCAACTCTTCAGCATCTGTGAGCAATTTCTGACATTTGGACTTGTTGTTTTGTTTGAACCATATTAGCTCAGTTCACAATCACTTCTTTGACAAAAGGAGCCAAAGGTCTGTGTTCTGTCAGAGTGAAAACATGCTAATCTTTTCTGCAGAATGCTTAATTTGTGCAACATTACAGTAGTTAATAACCACATTAAAATAAAAAATACTGTCCAGAACAGCATGGGTCTTTAAAATGAGCAACATTCACCAAATATGAAATATTATGTTTGAACTCTACAACATTTGTTTCTCTAGTTTGTTTTTTCAGGAGAGAAAAATGTTATTCTGCTGTGGCGCATCAAACAACAGCACCAGGAATGGCTGAAATGTCTTAATCCTCTTTCAAGAGAACTGCTGGCAGGCTGTAAATGTTGTAAATATGTGAAATTACTCTAACGTACATTTTTATGTGTATAAGGTTATAACACAGCTCAGTGTTGATTTGCTAAAGCCCATGACATTCTGTCTGGTAAACAGGACACTTATGGGGCCATGTGATTTCTGTTTACAAGTCCTGGATGACATGCAAGCGGAAAGTGTGGGTTTAAATGGACCGTTTGGATGAAGCATTCATCCATAGTTAGTGTATTACTAACAGGAGATGGCTGATGACACGCCCCCAGTTTGGAACAGAGTACTGGCACACAAACTAAGCAATGTAATAATGTAGACAGGGCCAGCAGCAAAACATATTTAAACCACATTTAAAAAATCTGTTTAAATGTACACTTTATTTTGCATATTAATCACCATTTTCCTTGCCTACAGGCAGCCCTTTCTGACAGGGATTTGAAGCTGGTTTTTCAGTCTATGCTCTCTACAAAGGCACCAGACTCCATGACAAAACAGTAATTCAGAGATCCTGTACATGCCTGCTTCTGCAAACTGGGGACATGCTGACCATCATCCAGTGCTCATATGAAACTCACTATAGATAAGTACCTCATTCAACCCCACTTTAAAAATTCAGAAAAAAAATCCCTCTAAAGGGATTAAGCTCAAGAATGACATAAATCGTTCTTCTGACTGAAAACAAAACAAAGTTTAATCTCAGTCAAATGAAACAGCAGCACCAGCTTACCGATTCTATCGAGCACAACACTGTCCCAGCTTTTCTTAGCAAGAGTGAACTTCCTATTGAGCTCGAGCTCAATAGTGTGGTAAGCCCCCATCTAATGAAAGAAGAAGAGAACATAATCACAACTACTCGTAAGACATATTTAGAATGAATAGTTTGAATGGGCAGAGAGTGATAATGACTAAATTTGCTACTCCACTCTCTCTTCTCCAATTTAAAACACCTATAAATGAGATGTGAAATCAGCTGCCAAATTGCTTCGAAATCTCAGACCTTGACATACTGGTTCTCCTCCAGGTTAGTGCCCTTTACTCTCAGCTGGCAGGCCTGGGAGTCAAAGTCAATGGTCTCCACACATATAGTCAGAGTAGTGCGAACTCTGGAGCTGCCTACACTGCCAGTAGGTGACTCTGTCTGCACCTTCCTGAGAGAACAGGGGAAAGGGATTTTAGTTCTGTGTGTTTTTTTGAAACCAAAGCACTGAGCATTACACAGAGTGACAGACAAGAACAGTGTCTTCCAAAAGCATAATACTTGCAAAAACAGTATTCATGTGTAAACAAAGCCTTATTTTGCAAATCTCGATTTCAGATTTGTCAAGTAACTACATAGGCAATCTGCATGGATAGTGGCATTTCTTGTGTGGGAAGCTTATCACCTCCGAGCAGTGGTTGAAAGTAAGGTTGATGGAAGCTAAACTTCGAGTAGCTTAATGCTATACAACCACATCTCGTGACAGAGTCTGAGAGGCCACCATGGGGGCATTTGTGGCTCAGTTGATAGACAGAGTGGTTGCTCACTGATTGGAAAGTCCATTCATCCCTTACCGCTGCAGCCTATGTGTCAAAATATCCTTGAGGATGATACTGAATCCTAAATTACTCCTGCATTCATTGTTGTGTAATTGAATTCCTGATGGGTGCAGGTGGTACCACATGGGGTACTTTCTGCCACCAGAATAAATGTGTGTGAGAAAAGTTGGCTGTTTGTAGTCAGTGCATTTACCATATGTTAGTAGGTATTGCTTACCTGATAGTGGCAGCTCTCAGGCTGTCCCCCACTTGCAGAAGGTTATAGGTGTGCCACATATCCTCTGCCTCCTCTGGCATCAGAGTCACCTGACTGAAGTAGAGCATGCAATTAATTAGCCAGCTTTTGTATTGGTTTTAATTGTGTTGGTGATAAGCCAAGTGTGGTCTTGAATGATCGTACTTAAAGATGTCTAGTCATTATTTGTGGCAATGACAAAGGTGGTGCAACGATGTAAAGGCATTCATGGTGCCACAGTGTACACAAAAATATACTATAAAATACAAGTAATAAACAATAGGGGGTAGTTTTGTTTGATCACTTTGTTTTTGTTTACGCTCAAAGCTACAACCAAAGAGTCGGAGTCTTACAACCTGTGATCATATGGTTATATTTTATGTCTTGTCTATGTGTATGTTATTACACTTTAACTAACTACAAATCCAAACCTCGACACGGCGCCTCACACTGGTACAAGTCGATGTAAAACACATACAACCACGACTAAGTTGACACATGTACAATCAGCTGCAAAATAGCATGCTGGTTAGCCTGGTAGCATTAGCTCGTCACTCACCCGGCACTATCTTTTTCAATGTCTTTGTGTAGCAGCTTCATGGTCGGATGATTATATTATATAAACAAGAATATTACTAGCGTATAATAGATAAGATATCCTGTATCCGAGATAGAGTCATGGTTATATTAAAGTCAATTAGCAAACTAGCTAAGCCATCTCTCAACTTCAGAATGAATCACTCGGTGCGTGTTGCCAGGCGCTAGGACATTGCGTCATGCCAAAATACGGCGTCAACTCTTCCCATCTTGGTCACTTCCGTGGGTGTCGCTTTACTGCGCAACAAATACAAAGCGACACAACCATGAATACTTGAATAAATGTGGACAGACGCGGTTTATCTTGCATAGTTTGACTAATTCTTCAATTTAAGTCAAACTAAACGCGAGGTATATCCGAGAATTAGAGTCTTTTTTACATAGTGGTTTGAGATAAGTAAATGCTGACCGACGCCAAAAACAGCCAATCAGGGAGACAAATAGCTCCACCAAGCACCGCCTCTTGGCAAGACTCACCAATGGTAGCGCGGGAGCGGTCAGACCTTTTCCGTTCAACCTCGCTTTGAGCTAACGTTCATCTAGCTTTTTTTTTGTCGATGGCATGGTGCTAGCAGCTACGGCAGAAATACCGTTGAGACGAGAAAATACGAATGCTTAAGGTTATTTCTAGCATCTAATGGAAAAAAAGTTGACTGAGGCGGATTTCTAAAGTACATGACAGCCATCACATCTTTAACAATTCTGCACCAAACCTCACATTTTGAGGTTACCGTTCTGCCCCAAGGTTAGCTAGCTAGCGGGCTAACGATAGCCGATTAACGCTAAACTAGTTGAGCTAACGGTAACACGGTAGCCAGTTAACAGTTACTAAGTATTGGATTTGTAGGATTGATTAGAAAACGACCAGAATAAAGGAATAGCATGGCCGAAGCCGACAAGTTGAACATCGACTCCATCATACAACGTCTGCTGGAAGGTAAGACAGTATTTCGCTCGATATTTATTCACCGAGGTAGCCATTTTAGCTAACAGAGGCTAGACAACGATAGCCACCTATGCTATTTTAGCCGGAGTTCATCTCGCCCCTTGCTAACGAAACACAGACGATTGACCGCCACTTACATTTGGTCTCTAGCATCCTTCTCCTCAGTATATTAATCTTTTATTTCAGTTCGTCAGCATATATACTTTAAAAACGACATGGATTTATTTTCCTCTGTCCGAGAAAGATTCCACACATAACACATTTTGAGAGTGGGTGTAGTTGACCTGGAATTATCAGTTATAAAGGATGTAGCGATAGCAATATACACATTTTCTCTGCAAAAATCGTCGACTAAAGCGTACCCGCGGTAAAGGTAATGCCGGATTAAATATTCTCGAATGGCAAACCAAATAATTTCTTGGGCAATAAGGTCAACCGATAAAACTGGGAAATACAAAATAATTTAAACGTATTATTGTATTCCATCAGGTGGTATGGTTTTTCAATCTTGGCCCTGAAGTATTTATACTTGTATTATATTTTTTGCTTGAAGTGTACATCTAAACCAGTTACGTATGGAGGGCCGGCTCTGCGATGTAATTAAGAAAATGTACCATATTCAAGTAAAAGCCCCCTGGATGTTATGAGAGTCATGAGTTGTTCCAATTTTTACTATTAAGGGGGGGCAGATCCAGGATTTGTCTCTAAAAGCTGCTCCTTGGCTGGATTTAGGGGCATGGTGAAATACTTGGTAAATCCTTACTGCCAAAAAGAGAGCATTAGAAATTTTAATTATGACTTTTGGTTGTTGAGGACTATTAAGCATTCAAATTTAAGTTGTATTTATGGGGAAATTATCTCTCCTTTCTTCCACAACTCTAATATAATTATGATTTCTCAAATGACAGAGGAAACTAAACAGCATGCACCCACTACATATTAACATGTGCCAACTGTCCTTGGCAGCCTGCCTTATTTTGCTCAGAATGTGTAAAATCTAATATAGAGTGTATTTAGCCTTTTCAGGGATTAAATCACAAATTGTACATCCCTTTTAATAATAAGTACTGTTGTTATTGTATGTAACATTTGCATGTTTTTGAATAACAGATGAGTGTGGACAATAGATTCTGTAGTGTTTATGGTGTTTTGTTTATGGTGCACTATATCTCACTCTTGTTGCATTTCCCCTCACAGTGAAAGGCTCCAGACCCGGCAAAAATGTTCAGCTGACAGAGAATGAAATCCGTGGTCTCTGCCTCAAATCCCGGGAGATCTTCCTCAGCCAGCCAATCCTGCTTGAACTTGAGGCGCCCCTCAAGATTTGTGGTGAGGCTTAGTTGTGTTCTTTAGAGTCGGGGGAATTCTTAAGTGTGGTCACATTGAATTTTACAAACACTCTCGGATGGCTGTTGTGGCTTATAGTACTGGACTATTATGTGTGAGCTTATGTTCACATTATACAGTGCATGAATGTGACCTTGCAGCATAATTATGGAACTACAGGGATGAGCTGATAAAACTGGCTTTCTAGTTAGGCTAAGTGCTGTTTTGCACTCGAGGCTCTTGGGAGTTGCCCTCCTGTGTCATACTGTTGATGCCACTTAATGATGAATGCTAGTTTAAAGGGACAGTCTGCAAATTTCAGGATATGTGCAAGTTTGTGGTGGGAATAACCAGCAACATCACACGAACTGCCTGCTATTTTATTCAGCCATACAATCACTAAAAAGTTACATTAGAATAAGAGATTGCTAATTTGGACAATACATGGCCAATCATGGTATGATATGTTGCTTTTATTTGCAGGGTGCTAAGTGTTGTACCTCCATCCAAGTCCCTTACCTTTTGTTGTGCACATACACAGAGCATTATATTAACACCAACATTACTGTTTCTGGTATTCTTCTGTTCTGTCTCCCCAGGTGATGTTCATGGGCAGTACTATGATCTGCTGAGGCTGTTTGAATATGGGGGCTTTCCACCAGAGAGCAACTACCTGTTCCTGGGGGACTATGTAGACAGAGGCAAACAGTCGCTGGAGACTATTTGCCTGTTGCTGGCATACAAGATCAAATACCCAGAAAACTTCTTTCTGCTGAGGGGAAACCATGAATGCGCCTCCATTAACAGAATATATGGCTTCTATGATGAGTGTAAGTCATGCTGCCTTCATACCAATACAAAAATACATTAATCTTACCTCTACTTCCTACTGTTAGTGGAAGTTTGCTAGAAATGTAAGCTTTTGTTGAGTCCAGTAAACTGGAGTTTATTTTTTAGAATGCTAAACATGAGGAGAAAGTACTGTAAAGAGTAGACCAAAACTAGACTGACTTATTTGTAAAAACAAAAGCCACAGCACAGACAACCTCTCAGTACACCAGGCTTCAGGCTGAGGAGCGTGATAAGCGGCATGGGTAAGAGATAATCACATGCCGTTTTTTTTTTTGCTATTCTCAGTCAAGTTTATGGAAGAAATATTGTTTCGAATGTTATGCAATCAGTGCAGCTGTTTTATTGCCCTTAAGATTAGATTGTGATGAAGTTATTGTGGTTTCCTCCCACAGGTAAGAGGCGATACAACATAAAGCTGTGGAAGACCTTCACTGACTGCTTCAACTGTTTGCCTGTTGCAGCCATTGTTGATGAGAAGATCTTCTGTTGCCATGGAGGTATCCTCATCAAACAGTTCATTTGGCTTCTATCCAGGGTGCACGCACGCAAACTCGCCTCTGCACTGTTGTTACTGTCAACATAATGGCCAAAGGCCTGCAAGACTGTCTGGGATCTAAATTTCTTGTTAGAGTATATCTAATATATCCCTGCTCTGTGCCAGTGGTAATAGCTGTAGGGCACTTTTATTTATCTTATTACGAATCGCACGCATAGTAGTTATTGCTAAGAGATAGAACATAGATTTTATAAAGATATACACCTTTAACAGAATTTGTTCATGATTTGTGTGTTGCTGTGTTACAATATTACCATAGGCAGTCACTTCTGTCTACTGTGATCCATGTCCTGTCTTGTAGGTTTTTACCTCAGTTCACGCAAATGTAAATAACAGAAGTCTGTAATGTTTGTTTCATTGTCTGGTACTTCTAATACAGAAAGTGGCATATTTAGATGCCTAGGGATTCAGACAGTGTGACACCACCAGCCAGCCACAGCTATCTCACGTCTGTGAGACCCACTACACACAATATGTAAACAGGCACTGATAATCATGGGGGTAAAAACCACCTCCCTCTTCCAACGTAAAGTTACATAAGACAAAACACACAGAAAGGATATTTCATGTTTGCTGAACACACTGCAGTTAAAGGCCCAACTCACTTTTTTGATCCTGTGTACATACACAACTGATAGTCTGAGCTTTTTTAGACATTTATGGTAGATCATTATTTATGGGTTAGCAGTTTAAAATGTATTGTTTAGAAAGGTGTCAATACAAAACAAAAAATATTCAGTTCAGCCATATAAGTAAACAAACGGCAAATTTTCCCTTATTAGAAGTTATTAGTTACTGGGTTGTAAAAAAAAATGCATATCTTATATGCAGTGTTTGGACAAATATGTTGTGATACTGTGACACCTTTCCCCCCATTTTTCACATTTAACTCTTCCACCATGAACTTCTCCAGGCCTGTCCCCAGACCTCCAGTCTATGGAGCAGGTGCGAAGGGTCATGCGCCCCACTGATGTGCCTGACCAGGGCCTTCTCTGCGACCTGCTGTGGGCTGACCCGGACAAAGATGTCCTGGGCTGGGGTGAGAATGACCGTGGCGTCTCCTTCACCTTTGGCGCTGACGTGGTTACAAAGTTCCTCCACAAACACGACATGGACCTCATTTGCCGGGCCCATCAGGTCAGTGCATAAACTCAACGGTAAGATTAAAGATGTAGATAGGCAGAACAGATTTATTAAACAACTGAACAAATTTAAAGGTAGGCAACCCCTCCTCTACACATCTGGGTAAACCACCCAAGAGTTAGCTGTGCTACTCAGTTATCATGTTATGGAAATATTTTGTCATACATAAGTGTACTTAGATGATTATTGTGTTTAAAGAGGTTGGTGGTTCCCAGGTTGTCTTCCTTGGTTTTATTTTCTCTCCACTATTTTTATGTTGTGAACCTATGCTCCCTTGTTACACATGAATTATTTTTGTATTCGAATCTAAGCGAGCACTTTTATCAAACAAGTATGTGCGGCTGGTATTGAAATTTTGAAGAAAAGTGAGGTGGAAGAGCTGAGGTACATTGATAGCCTCACGGCCACTTCAGCACACTTGGATTTCAGCCCAGTTTTTCTGATAACCAGGTAGGCAGTTCAAGTGATAGCAATGTATTGTATAAGCCCCTTGTTTATGTAATGCTGTAACTGAATCACAGTCTGGTTCTGTTTTTGTGCCTGACGTATCGTACACAGGTGAAGAGCAAATGTTTGAAATTCCCCTCACTCCTTACAAACCACTTGTCATTAATCCGTTTTCAGGTGGTCGAGGACGGATATGAGTTCTTTGCAAAGAGGCAGCTGGTGACACTGTTCTCAGCCCCAAACTACTGCGGAGAGTTTGACAATGCCGGAGCCATGATGAGTGTAGATGAGACCCTCATGTGCTCTTTCCAGGTAAGCTAGAGTCTGGTTCTGATAAGCACAAATGTTTGTTTAATGGCCAGAGCCCCTTGTTGTAAGATTTCTACAGCAAATGTAAAAAAAAAAACAAAAAAAACATACTTTTATTATTTTTAGTCGTAAGGCACAAAGTGCACTCATAGGCATTCTTACATGCAGCAGTAAACCCATACTTTATGTAAGGTGCTTCATACTTGTGTGTTATTGTCGGCCAGGAGTTCTTCAGATAGTTTGCTGCTGAGCTTCTGGCAGCTTGGCTGTTGTTCAGTTTATCAGGTCTTCTCCTTTTCAGAAATGTGCCCATTTTTGAGTTGGCAGGCAGCCAACGAGCCTCAGGAGCATTGCAAAGTTATTCAATGATAATTTTAATAGCTTAGTATTGTTTGCACCATAACAAGGTGTGTTTATGGCTCTATAGGCTTTATATGGTATTGAAGGCCCAGTTAAATATGTAGCACAGTTCTATACAGTTATATATTGTTCTCTATCAGCTAAGGGTCCTTTACCTGGAAAACCATGATGACCCCTGCTACATATTAAAATTTCAGTGTGTCTTTTCATCTTTGCTGAGTTATCTCATCTTTGCACTTAACAGATTCTCAAACCGGCAGACAAGAAGCTGTTCTACGGCGGTGGAGGGGGCATGGGCTCTGGCCGCCCAGTTACCCCCCCCAGGAAAGCTAAGAAATGACACCAGTAGTCTGCCCTCGACCTCCGACCCATCCCTCCTGCCCTCTCTACCTCTCTTCTCCTTTCTTTCACCAAACAGCCAGAAATCAAACCTATACCCAGGGCTTTTTTCCTTTTTTATCTGTACTTCTTAAAACATTTAATGTTACGAATTGTCTGAGTGAGTGCGTGCGTGCGCAGATGACAAACGCGTCTCGTCTGCCGGTGAGCATTAAAATCATGTGTGCACGTGTACATTTTGTGTGAAAGTATTAGAGATTTATACTTTCCCCTCTCTCTTACCACTCCTCCCGTGGAAAGGTCGAAACCACAGTGTCTGTCTGTACAGTAATTTTGACTGAAAAAGCAGGGTTTGGGAGATAGTGGCAGATTGCTGACACGATAAATATAGCAGCAAAGCCCTGCCAGCAGGTGGCGTGTGTGTACTTGTGGAGGGGGGAAGTGTTTTGTTTTCCCTGTCCTCTGTACTGTAAAATCTCAAACACAGGTGTGCATGTGTGTGCGTGTGTGCATGCAGTGTCTTGCCTTTCTGAGCGTGGCGTCTCGGTATCCTTGAACAGGAAGGAGCATGTCACCTTGTCTTAGAGAAGCAAGCACATGCTTACCTACACCCACACACAGACACACACACACACACACACACACACACATGCATATGACTCTTCAGATTCATATGAGCCAGAGCTGTAAAAAACCCATACAGTTTAGGTTTGTACAGATTTGATTACTTGAAAGAGATTTTTTGTGAATTCGTTTTGTAGTCTTTCATCAAGTTGACCAATAAAGCGAGAATCTGAGCTACAATGTCTGCTTGTCAATTTGTCATTTTGTGTCTTATATAAATGAGATAAGTGCATTTATAATATATTTCCTACAAGTAGCTGTTTGTATATCAGGTAACCAAGTTCTTTCTTTTGGGAGTGCAGCTTAAGCATGATTATAGTTATAGTACATAGATTTTCTTTTCAGTTTGGATTTTAACCATGCGCATAGTTTCAATATTCTTTTTGACATTCTTGTTGACAGAATTTAATTTGTGGAACATCGTGTTAAACTCAAAGACACTATCTTTTTAAATGTGAAAATTGTTTTAAATTAACTTATTCATACAAAAACATCAGTCTGACAAAGTAAAGGTTTAGCAGTTGCTGTTTTCTCAATCCCCATTAAAAGATTGTTTACAGCGACAAAATAAGAATGTCTAACTTGACCAAAAATCAAAGACAGATTAGTCAAGTGATTTACTTCCTGGGGCTCCTATATTTAAACAGGGAGATATACAATGCATTATTTTCATTTGTTCAGTTGTCGTCCACAGGGAGGTGCTGTTGATCTCCTCTGAATCCTTCAGTCAGAAGATTTACATAACAAATGACCAAAGCACGTTAGAGGTCCTTTCATTAAATGCTTGTTTCTTTATAGTTTCCTTAGGGAAGACTAAGATTTCATAAGGGCTGTGTGTACGCCAGGAAATATCTTATTTGAGTCAGTAGTTGCAACATTATGTACATAATTATATCCTTGTTAATAAGTTTACCAATTTAAATATTTTTTTCCCCATAAAAGAGAGCAGATGTAACCTTCTGTTGCCACACAGTGGCGGTGTTAAAAACGATCTCTCTGTTATGTTCCCTTCTCTATATTTATCAAAAAGGGATCCTGTTTCTTTCTTAGGCATTTCTGTGGCTCTTTTTGCATTCATTCATCTTCCTGTCATCAGTGCTCTTCTTCAAGACGCTCTGTCTATCATTGAGCCTTCCTTTTACAGGACCAATGAGGTGAGAGGTGAAGGGTACAGCTGAGGGGGGCTGGGTTTGAATTTTAAATAGCGGAAACGTTTTTTAAATGAAAAATGACTTTCTGTAATTTAATGGCCTTTAAGTAAATCTGTTAGTCTGGTTCAGAATGTAAATCTTCCCAGTTTAAAAATAAATCAGAACCCATTATTTGATAAAACCTTGTAGCAGAAACAAATCACTGTGCAAAATAATCAAGTTCAATTGTGTGTTTGACAAAAAACACATAAAAACTGATATCTGTTGGGCATTAGGAGTCCTTTACTGTCTTATCCTCCTTCTCCTTCAGGAGTACAATCCTTTGTAAGTTTATATTGGGACATTAGACTTGAAGACTTAAAGTCACCCTTGGTCGTCACATTTTGTCACTTGCTATGTGGTCTCAGATTCTTACCGCGGCACTTCTTCAGGATTATGTTTCCCAATTTTGTGTTGCTCAGTGAGTCTCAAGCACTCATATGTGACCTTGTGTCCTCTGTGTGAAGGTTGAACTGTATTGACTGCTGTTATAAATGCATGAGAATCATAGTTCGGGTCATATATTATGTGGTGCAGTCCCATTTTCATGGCTGCAACTTACCCATCAGTCAGAGCAATCAGACCGTAAATAGTGTCTTGGTTAGATAAGAGTACTCAAAATAGATAAGACATTGAAGATGTTGTATACTTCCAAGCGTAGATCCTTCAGACGATACCAAATACTGTACATACTAGTTCATAGGGCTATGCTGGCCTGAAATACTAAGAGGTTTGATTTATGACTGTTATTATGAAACTTAAGAAAGATGTTCAGATGTGCAGACATTAAAAAAAAACCTTGTTAAATCTGCACTGTTGGAGGAAAATCTTGTATGTTAAAATTAAAGCATGTTTTTTGATTTCACTTGTGAAACCTAATCCTCTCAATAGATGGAGGTGTATAAGCAGATGTGACGTTAGGCTGACGGTGCAGTGGGGTCTACAAGGTGCAGAGTTCAATGAGTTCATCAAATCAAGTTTTCACTCTAAAAGTCAAATCATTAATCAAAACATATCTCAAGTGAAAGTTTTGAATTACGTGCTGAAAGCCACTTCAAAAGTAAGTAAAAGGGTGTAAAAATATAAAATCTGTTTGCAATCGGTGGTGAAATTTTACGTTGCAATCATTCAAACAGACAGCTGGGTAAATGCAAGCCATGACAAAACAAAACTCCCAAAGCTACAGCATTCATTTAAAATGAAGTGTATTCAGATGCAGCTGAGTGAGTACAGATGTTTTTTCTTCAAATGTAGGGAAGTAAAATAAGTAAAACCTATGCTGCATTTCAACAAGAATATCAAAAAAATGTACATGCTATGAAGTAAATTTAACTCTTGACTACTAAGCAGCAGCCTCAGGGTCTGGGAGTGACTTTAACCTGCATTCTGTCTAAGAGCCAGCAGGGGGCAACCCATAGGTTACAACAAGATGTCTGAACGTATAGAAGTCTATGTGAAAATCATTCTACTCACTTGATTTGTTACCACATGAACTTTTTCCTGATTGGTTCTTGGTATACAATGCTAGTTTCTACCATCCACAGTACATAATAATGCTCATTTTGTAAATTTTGGTCCTATTTAGACCAGAATCTGTATGAGCTGATCCCTTATGGACAGCCCTAAGTATGTCTGTTCACACCTGGCATCTGTACTGTGTCTTGAGTAACCACTTGTGACAGGATCTCACTTCCTGCACCTGCTGTTTTTTGCATAGTACTTGTCTGCCTGTCTATTTACATGAGTAGCACTCTGTAAGACCCCGTGGATCAAAGTGGGACATCACTTGAGTAGGCGGTCCTTGATTAGCCCAGGATGCAGTTGTTTACACACTGGTAGAATAATGTGGCAATATGCATCCCAGACCACCCCCAAATGGGGTTCCTTCACCATGTCAAAGATTTTTTTGGCACTCATTTGAACTATTCTATTGGATCACGTGTGGGCAGATAGGGCTGTTTACACCTGTGTGTGTCAGGCGTCTCTAAGGGTGTGCGTCTGAACATGTATTCAGATTTCATTATTACCTGTGCCAAGTGCCTTAAGACAAGCTTCTACAACATTTCATTGTACTTGTACATTGACAATAAGGATATCTATCTAAGGTGAAATTGCTGCATGTCCATTTATTTAATCAGATTTCAACAACAACTCATGTTGCTAGTTGCTACTTTGCTAGCAATACCGTGGTAATTTTTATAAACTGTTGGTGCTCTGTAACTAGTAAAACCACCACACAGCCTGCAGTGATGATGTATAATCTTGTCTTTGTTGTGGACACGCCAGGACGCATTTGTGTGGAAGTACAAATTTGATGGGTTAAAATGCATCCTAGACTACATCGGCATGGTTTGAGTGTTCTCATCACAATGCATCTTGACACTGGATACACTTGTATTTATCGATGATCGCTTTCGATGCTAAACAGGCATTTTAAAACCAAGTTTAAACAGGGTTAGCTGGGGTCTTTTTTATAGGGATGCACCATGCTAACCAAGCTAGCTAGTGTTCATTGATAACTTACATAAGATGTCTCAGTGTCCTCTTCCAAAGCTCCATTGTGTCTTCTTCCAAAGCTCCATTGTGTCTTCCACATATGTCCATTTCTGGAAAAAAAAAATTCAACAGCCATAATTCTCATCTCAAAGCTTCAATACAGTGATTGAAAAATAAATGGTTGACGTAACAGGGGCTGCCTCCTCTTTTTCTATTACAGTCTATGGTGAATACCTACAGTTAAAGAGATTCCCTTTGAAATGTATGTTCATAACTCGAGGCAGCTGTGAGTGAAATCTGAATTTATCTCAGCTTGTGAATCTAAGATGATACTGTGCTTGATTCTGCAGAGCTCTAATTAACAGCCCAATAAAACATCTCTGCCAGCAAATTTACTACAATGGCCTTTAAAAATTGCAGAGCCAGCAGAGTAAATGACACCCATCAGTAGAATGAAAGCCAGTTTTTGATCAACAGGCTCACTTTCCTATCGGCTCCCCCGTGGCTTATATAGTACAGCCCTAAGTGTGTGGAATGGTGTGAACAACCTGGAACTCTACGGCCCCAAAGTGCTGCATGGATACTGATGACACAGTGGCGTCAAATGTGCCCTCCAACATCCTATCTTATTTTCCTCCAATAGTTAAAAGTTATCCTTAACGAGCGTGAGCTAAAGGTCTAGCATTCTGAAATAAAAACGCTGCAAAGCTGTCGTGGTGCCATACCCAGCAGCACAGTGTCACCTGCTCTATTTATATCTCGCGAGGAATTCTGGATTCAGAGACTCAGCTGCCACTTCTATTATTACTATTAGTTAATGCTGTAACAAGTACCCAGCTAACACTGACACCGTAGCTCCTTTATCCATTGCCTTATTGCCCAGTGATAATTATGTCCTCACTGTCAATACCACATTATTTCATTTCATGTGAAGCTAATTTATTTAGCAAAGATTGTAACAATCCTACAGTTCCTGCATGCTGGCTAGGCTAATTGCAGTTAAAATGATGCTGCCAGACTTTATTACTTGGAGCCTGTCGAGTGTTATTTAAATATTTCTTAAGCATAAGATTTTTCCACTTATTCTACACTTTCCTGCAGACATTTTCATTCACTAGCTTGATGGAACACATCTGAGGCTATAATAACTTATCATTATTCTTCGACAAATGATACTGATGAACTGGACAATGTGCAACCCACAGAATGTGCTGTTAATGACAATAACCTTCTTTAGGAAATATGTCATGTCTTCCCTGGCCCCTCGTCTTAAAGTGACAAATGTCGCCATGTCCCTCTCACTTTGCTTGTGCCGTGCAAGTCAGCAGAGACAGACTTAGTTGCATAAGATAGCCGTGCGTACAGCTGCACCGCCTCAGTACTTAACACTTGTACAGAACTGGGAACATGTATAGAGTTCACAAGAGGAGGAGGGAGGGCGCGATGGGTTAAGGCGGCACATGGTGATCCCTCAGCCCTGGCACGAGGGCGTGGCATGTTAGCGCCACGGTGGGAGTTGGAGGTGATGGGTGTCCCAGCTTGCAAGGGGTTTACGCTATCGTAGTCCCTGCACCCACAGGCTACTGACACTTCAGCAATAGACTGAGGCGGAAGATGGAGGGGAGAAACCCTATCCTTCTGGGATATTGAGTTAAATGTCACTGCTCTGCCCTGAGGGAGACACTGACAGGCCGACCCCTATCACAGCCCCCAAATCTCAGAGGTCAGAACGGCGGTACAACAGCTGAGGCCTGGAGAGCGGCTGGGTGAAACAGAGATGGGAACACTGGCAGAACAGAATAGGAATATAATGTTTTAACATGTCTAAAGCCAAATTAGTAAAATTCACCCTTTCATGTATTTGCAGTTCAGCTTACCTTCATATTAAAATGATGCGTAGTTATTTTTTTGAACTGCAGGGTGAAATGTAGATCAACTTGAGCGCCCCAATTATTCTCTTATTTATTAAATATACAAATCCACAAAATAGTATTCAATTGATTCCTAACAAAAGTAAATACAATTTTCTATTAATTTAGATCCATGCACAGCTTTGTACACAGCTTTTCAAAACTGGAATGCTTTCCTGAGATTAGCACTTAAAATATGCATTAAACGACATGCTTTCAGCTCCTCCACACCTTGGATTCATTTCCTGTACATTTTGGGAAAGGAATTGCCCCTCAGCAGAGGCCTGACCAGAGGGTCAGTCGGTCAACAGCAGCTGATTGGAAACTTGAAAGCTGCCACAAAAACAGCTTCCTATTTTAGAAATTCTTGGTGGAGCAGGAGCTCATGTTTGTTGGGCTAATAATAATAAATGTATATACTGTAAATATGACCTTGTCGTTTCTTTGGGAACAAAAACGGGAAATATCTAAGGTTTGGAGCCATGAAAATGAAATCAAATTATTTTGGAAAATATCGAGGTCACAGCTATAAAACAAAATTAATCATTGACTTGAAAACATCATTTGTTGAACGACTCTTTTAGTAATGGAGAATTTTAAATGGAATGCATGCTATACATAGTTACATCTATACAGTTGATCTCTGATCCTGGCTGTCACAGTGGCGCTGCACAACAACGTAACACAGGAATAAATAGATTGTAGCAAAAATGTGCCCTGTGCCTGTCAAAGTGTTGAGCAGTGACCACTGGTGTTCTTACCGGAGCACCTGTCAGTTTATTGATCAGCAGCAGCAACTTGAATTCCTGCCTGTACCACCCGCAGCCTGTTTACAGCTTTTTACTGCTGTTAAAACAAATAGTAAATCAACAATTTATGCTCAATGTTGTTTTTTTACTTTAGTGTCATCTCCTGACGTTTTGCTGACATATTGGTGGAAAAAACAAAAGACAAAATCCTTAGATAATGTTTAGATTTATGAATAAAAAGGGAATAAGTCAAGCTAGTAAACCCAAGTGTAAAACAAGTGAAATTTCTTCTTCTCTGTTAAATTATGTTGATTCGGATTTCAACATGTTTTTCAAAAACAAATTCAGTGCTGTGATCCCGCCACAAGAGGCCATTGTGCCTCACTGAATAGCAATTTGTGGCCGGATCATCTGTCGTGCATCAGCTTAAGCCACTCCATATCTCCCCGCTGTGTCCCCTTCCTCATAAAAAAAAGAGAAATAAAACTTGATCCTCCTGTATCTGCAGCCGGGGCTTTTCCTCTGTGGAGCGATAGTGTGACAGGCTGGCTGTCCTCTTGACATTCCTGTCCCCGGCGATCAGTCCTCTACTACACACTCACTTTTCCTTCATCATTCTCATGTCTTACTTCACTAGGTTTATTATTATCAGGCCTGCTGTCTGTGTTATCATATTATCCTTGCAGAACTTTAGATGAATGCAACGTGTTGGTGACAGTGGCTGCAGTTCACCAAGTTCATGTTTCTGGTTTGTTTTCACACATTATGTGTCAATGTGTCTGCATTTCTAACTCACACTCTCCTTGTAAAATGCCACCTAATTCTTGAACTGAACTATTCGTCTTCCATCTCCCTTCCCTAGTGTCTCACTCGTTCACTCTTCTCTCTCTGGCTCAGACCTTCCTCAGCAGAAACCAGTTGAGCCGTCACTCAATGCACCCCCTCCTCCTCCCCTCTGGATGATCTCCTGTCTCACTCTCTCACCTTCTCCCTTCGTCTTATTCCACTGACCATGCATGTTCCAAAAACAGATCTCATTTTCATCCACGGTGCGACCCCCCCACTCCCCCATGCCCCTTCACCACCACTCTCCTGCATTACCTCCTTTCCAAATCCAAGCCATGTCCCCAGTTCCTGTCTAAGTCCACCATCTCACCTCCCCATTGCTCCACCTCAAGCCCCACCCGCACCCCCCAACCATGCCCTCCCGTGCTGGAATTTGGGGGGCGTGTGTCTGCGGGGTGTCCACCAATCCTGAGTCCCTTGGTGGTATAAAATCCTGAACATGTATGCGGTTATTCGCTCTTTCTGTCAGTCCAGCACTCCTGAATTGGAGGGTGCCACACTTCTAGGCGAGGGTGGTGGAACAAGGGTAAAAACTGAGAACATCTAAGAAGTAAAAGAGCGCGGAGAGGCACGGTTAGACAGGAAAATCCCTTGTCTATCCAGAAAGGATGGAGAACGCACACACAAAAAACCCGGCAGAATGCCTGAGTTACTTTGGGGTGAACGAGAACACCGGTCTCAGCCCCGACCAGTTCAAGAAGAACCTGGACAAGTATGGCTTCAATGGTGAGACTGCGGGCATCAGGGATGGGGTGGGAGGCCTACTGAAAGAAGAAAGACTGACAGAGCCATTAGCACGGCCTCATGGAGAAACTTCTCACTTCAAAGATCTAAAACTATCTGAATGTTTGCATGTGAAATATTCCACAAAAAAACATTTCTAGGGAGCATTTCTGGAGGTGTTTTCCATTGGTGTTGAGTGAACACCAGTGGAGTTTAGAGACAGTCGTTGTGCTGGGCTGGGTTGAGATTTTGCATGTGATGCTTTTTTAGAGAGGAGTTGCAACAGCTGGTAGAAATGCAGAGACATTGAGAAGCAGAGACTTTGAGGGCTTTGAAGAGCTATTTAAAGATAGCCAAAGAAGATGGCTGGAGAGCGAGAGAGACAGGTGATGGCTCAAGAAGCTTCCTGGGTGATATATGGGGCGGGCGTTAACAGGAGAGATGGATAATTTTAGGCCGGGTAGAAAAAGGGAGGTCCTTAGACGGCTTACGGCTAAATGCTCTATGTTATGATTGCTAATCAATAGCCAGTGGAATGATAAATTAGACTTTAACGATCCTATGGTGCTGTGTTTAAAAGCATTCTTGTTTTCACACTGATGTTTCTGTTGCCTTAAGCCATTTACTGATCCACCATGAAACATAATGTTTGATTTCATTGACAGATTAAGAAATTGATTAAATCACCACAGTGAGGTTTATATTTGGCCTAGAAGTAAAAGAAATGAAACTGCTTTTTAATGCCATGTAAAGCACACAGATTTCTGCAGTTATTTGTCATCTTATACAAAGAAGTGTAACTTTGTTCCTAGAGGTTTGTTAAAAATGTTTCTCAATGGACGCCATGTTTCTTTCGTGGTGGTTACCATATTAATGAACCATCTTTTCCCCTGTCTTTCTGTCCCTACAACCTTTCTCCTCCTTCACCTATGTGTCTGCCTCCAGAGCTGCCCGCTGAGGAGGGTAAGTGTTGATCCAGCCACGTTTACAAGACATGTAAATCTAAACAAGCACATCCAGACACCTGATTCTGACCAGATGGGAAGCCCATCATTAATACTCTCAAAGGGGCTGTAATGATAATACACACAGGCAGAATTCTGTTAATGTGATGCTCACGTGCTGATGACATTGCACTCACAATGTGCTGATACATTTTAACTATCAGACCAGCAAGAGAACTTAATTCGTCTCCCAAGTAGACACATTATATAATCTTAGCACCTTAATACACTTATACCTGCACATTTCAGAGATTGCATTATACTTTGTGATAATAATCTTTGTTTTTCTTTGTCCCTCTCAGGTAAGAGCATCTGGGAGCTGATTGTTGAGCAGTTCGAGGACTTGCTTGTCAGGATCCTGCTGCTGGCTGCCTGCATCTCTTTTGTAAGTGAACAAGTGTTAAGGTTTTTTTTTAATCTCATCAGTAATTTTAAACTCTGGTTATTCCTGTCATGTTCAATTTAAACTCAAGCAACAGCCGTAGGATTTGTAGTAGACATAATAGTAGCTATGGATTCCACAACACCACGTGGCATGACGTGACGGTTTTTTCTTACAGTAAACCCTTCAAAATGTTTTAACATTTATATTTATGGCACAATGATCTCAAGGGCCCTTTAACATTACCAAGGGCCATCTTAACAAGTATAATGCACGCCACTCCTCCAGTAAACAAGCATGCTCATTTCTGTCGGGTCACTTTGTCCTGATAACTTCTTATCCCCCTCCACCCCTCCATGTATTTTTGAGGATGACAACTTGAGAGGAGGGAGACACATTGCAAGGGCTTGTAGGAGGTGTATTAATTCCTATGCCCAGCTTTCACCCCTTCGGGCAGCTGTCACGATGGCCTTAGAAGGCGAATATTGAGGAGCCAGTGAGAGATGGGGGTCAGGGAAGTATAGGGGGGCTGAGGGGTGTGGGTTTATTTTAAGAAAGCCCCAAGCTGAGGAGAGAAACTGAATCCTTCGGGAAAGGTCAGGCCTGAAGGAAGGAACGAAGGGCCTCCGCAGAGAGAGGGCTGAAGTCAGAAGGAGCGAGGAGATATGGGACATTGAGATCAAATTAATAACAATTACGTAATCATATTATGACATGCAAATGTGTTATCAAAATAACAGATGCTAACACTTGAAAGGAAATGCCCTGATTGAACAGTTTCCAAGGAAATTGCATTCTGGAAATGGTTTATATAATTATGCATTACACATTTTGGGCTTCTTCACCTTGTTTGCATGTTATTATACAGTGTGTGATGTATGCAGCATTCTTAATGCACATTAAACTATATATGCCATGCAAAAACTCAGAAATACCCTCTTGTTATTACACACTTACACATTATTAAAGGTTATAAGGAGGAATATACATAATCCACAAAAACAGTTTTATTGTCTGTTTCAGTATGTAAAATGCAAAAGTTGGGACACATTTGTGTGCTGTTTCTCAGTTACTGTTGCTCACACAAACACTGATAAGTCTTTCATGCTCTGACTACAGGTGCTGGCCTGGTTTGAGGAAGGTGAAGAGACCGTCACTGCCTTTGTGGAGCCCTTCGTCATCCTTCTTATCCTCATCGCTAATGCCGTTGTTGGAGTGTGGCAGGTCAGTGAGCGTGTTGGGCAATAAGACATTTCCATTGCAATGATGACAGAAAGTAAACAGGCTCCAGTTACTGCCATGTGTTCTACCCACACACAGTTTATGTGCTCTAAAGTTGCTGTTACACCATCGGGCAAATCATAAATAAACAATATTATTCCCTTCTATTTAAGAGGATAAATATGATATGAGCATCAGATTGGCTGATTCACTTCATGCAAGTCATGCTCCTCCACAAGCACGCCAGTAAGTCATTGGCACCGCTGTCACGGGAACATTGTTGTTATCACATCCCGCCAAGTGTCCAAATCAGCTGTTTCGTTCCTTCTCAATGAAAACAGAACTGACTTTGGCAAACTGCTGTTTAGATTTAATAGGATCCCTGAACCCAGCGTGCACTTTCTAGTTGCGGATTATGAACATAGATCTATGCATAATATTGGTATTATTTTGAATATAAAATACAAGAAAATCTACAACTCATGGTAGTTTAGGATGGACTGGACTGGATTTGATCTACTCATATGTCATCAGTAGGTTGTGCATCAGTGTGTGATTGCTGTGCGTGATGACTGAAAGCCTGCTAGAGGACGTTTTCATTGCCAGACCAAGGACAACACAAGTATGGAGTACATTTAAGCGTGGATTTTTGTCTGTGTGTGCCACAGGAGCGTAACGCTGAAGATGCCATCGAGGCTCTCAAGGAGTACGAGCCTGAGATGGGCAAGGTTTACCGTTCTGACAGAAAGAGTGTGCAGAGGATCAAGGCCAGAGAAATTGTTCCCGGAGACATTGTCGAGGTGTCTGGTAAGAAACTGTTTATCATATTTTAAAGAGCAGAACCCAATCTGTCAGTCTGATCTATGGTAGTTTATGTCAAAGGAAAATATCCCTGTTAGTCACAGCCTGTCAGGTCCAATCATATTTACCCTGTAATAATGACGTAGCTGTGAAAAGAAACAACTAAGATCCAGAGAGTTGCTGACATTTCTGTACAGAAAAAGAAACACACACACAAATTCAGAGTCTGGAAAAGGCTTGTGACTTTTTAAGGCAATGTGAGCAGCACTGCTGTGAAAACATGCTGACTGAAGGAAAGCAAAATCATGAGTATAAATACCCTCACGAGCACCTGCCGCACCTCTTCTCCCCGCGCTGCCACAGCTCACTGCTGTTCGTTTGTCAGTGTACACCTGTTGCCTCTCTGGCCGGCTGTCCCCTCCCCCCACCATGCCTGCTCCATTCTCATTGGCCCAGGCACGTGTCAGTTTATCTCATTGTAAAATGAATAGCTTCACTACAGAAAGTTACTCTGAGCATTTGGCTTTTAATTTAGAATAACTTCTACCACAGTTTTAATATTTTGTTTAATTAGTTTTCTGTGAAGGATTTCATTGTGAGAAATGTACAGTCACTTAGATATATACATAAGTGATTGTAAAAAAAAATGAAATTTACACTTTTAAAGATTAAAAAAAATCATCTATCATCTAATCATCTATTCACTATTATAGGCATTTAAATAAAAAGGCTTTATAGGCGTTATTTATATTATTTAAATTGCCAGTTTCATGTATTTATGTCATCAAATTGCTTTTATTATTTTTATGTAATTTTATGTTTTATATTGTCTTTTGTCAGCCGATTAATCAAACATGTCTTTGAAGTGAAAAAATAAATTAAATAAGGATAATAAAAAATATCAAATAAAGGATTTAAATATCATGGAATGGCAAATATAAATGAAAATATGCATTCTTACATTTATTTGATTTATATTGTAAATAAAAATATTGATGCATTCTATGACAATATAGTAGAAAATCAATAATTTTAACGATAACTTCTTGATGCCCAACAGTTGGTGACAAAGTCCCCGCTGACATCAGGATTGTTTCCATCAAGTCCACCACCCTGCGTGTTGACCAGTCCATCCTTACCGGTGAGCTGCCAAGAAATCTGCCACAATGTGTTTTTCCGTCTTTGGCAGTTTTGACTAAATCTCCTTTTTTCCTCTCTCAGGTGAGTCGGTCAGTGTGATCAAGCACACCGAGCCCGTCCCCGACCCAAGAGCTGTCAACCAGGACAAGAAGAACATGCTTTTCTCTGTAAGTGCCTGAACAACATCAGTATTTTATCCTCACTTTTTCAGGTTTTGTCCCGTTTCTCTTGACTTCCCTGATCCCTTACTCTACCATTTTTTGTAGCGGCTTTATTTTACTTGTATTTCATTCTTGTTTTCTCTCTTTTTCTTTTTCTTTTGAGGCTCTTTTGCCTTTTCCTTTCTCATTTTATATCTTATGCTTAGGGCTGGACAATAACTCAATTGTATACTTTATAATTTTTTAAAGGAATCATACGGCGACAAAATCATATATATGTAATCTATAAATGTGATACAATTACAGTAACAATAAAAATCCTAATGAAGTGGAAAAAAATGTCACTTAAATTAAATAATCATATCAAAATATGTTTTCAATGAGATTCATTCATTAAAAAACAAACTCATAATTGCATTTTTTATGGCGTCATGGTATTTAGTATCTTATCTTATAGTATCATATTGTTTGATACTTAATGCATTATCGTATCGTATCATATCTTACTGTAGTGGATCTTATCATATCTACCAGTATCGTGTTATATCGTATCATATCATAATCACATTGTTATTATATCATATCACATCTTAAGTCATCCTCCTCCTCTTCTCTCCTCTGTAGGGCACTAACATCGCTGCTGGCAAGGCCATTGGTGTTGCTGTTGCCACCGGTGTCTCCACTGAGATCGGTAAGATCCGTGACCAGATGGCCGCCACCGAGCAGGAGAAGACTCCTCTGCAGGCCAAGCTGGACGAGTTCGGCGAGCAGCTGTCCAAGGTTATCTCCCTCATCTGTGTTGCTGTCTGGGCTATCAACATCGGCCACTTCAACGACCCCGTCCACGGAGGCTCATGGATCCGTGGTGCCGTCTACTACTTCAAGATCGCCGTCGCTCTGGCTGTGGCTGCCATCCCCGAGGGTGAGGAGAGCGAATCCGTAAAAGCAGGAAGTGCCAGTCAGAGGGAGTGTGTGTGTTCCTGTGTGCTCACAGTTTTGTCTAATGTCTCCCAGGTCTGCCCGCTGTCATCACCACCTGCCTGGCCCTTGGTACCCGCCGTATGGCCAAGAAGAACGCCATTGTCAGAAGCCTGCCCTCTGTGGAGACCCTGGGCTGCACCTCTGTCATCTGCTCCGACAAGACTGGCACCCTCACCACCAACCAGATGTGTGTGACCAAGGTGGGTGAAACACTTTCACACTCACAGTGAAATGCAGATGTCGACTGTAACTCAGACAATTAAATCTTTCTTGTTTCCTCTGACCAACAGATGTTCATCATCAAGAGCGCTGAGGGCGAGCACGTGAGCCTTGATGCCTTCGATATCTCTGGCTCCAAGTACACCCCCGATGGCGAGGTGTAAGTAGATTTTTTCATGCTTTAAATGCAGTATCTAAAATGCATTAGAGTGCACATGAACATCATCTAATTTATTTCTGACTGTCCCCTTCAGCTCCCAGGGAGGTTCCAAGACCAACTGCAGCCAATACGACGGACTTGTTGAGCTGGCCACCATCTGCGCCCTGTGCAACGACTCCTCTCTGGACTACAACGAGGTAAAGCCACAAAGTCATGCTATTTATCTATCACACTGATAACCTCATGATCCTCTACAGTTTAACCAATTCTCTCCATCTACTATCCTTTATACAGGCCAAGAAGATCTATGAGAAGGTTGGTGAGGCCACTGAGACCGCTCTGTCCTGCCTGGTTGAGAAGATGAACGTGTTCAACAGCAACGTGAAGAGCCTGTCCAGGATCGAGAGAGCCAACGCCTGCTGCTCTGTAAGTTTCCCCTCACATTTCATACAGGGTGAGGGGTGTTCACCAAGGGGCCTCTTTGAAAAAGGTTGTCTTTAATCTTAGATCTGAGGACAAAAATGTCTATATCAAAAAAACATCCATAAGATTAAATATTAAAAATACCCTCCACTTAGACAACGTTTACTTTTTTTT
>JAOWBC010000617.1:10334349-10346751 GCA_028566105.1 Hypoplectrus providencianus
TGACCTTATGACCCACAGGTCTGGACAGAATCCTAATGTCCAACCGAAACCAAATGTTCAACAGAGCAGACACCTCACAGCCAAAGAATCATCTCTCAACCAGGAAAACTGGTTTCAGAGCGACAAGTCTGCTGGTCTAGGACCACAAACCACTTAGTTTCGGGGTAGTGGGCAGGATTATCATAAAGACATCTTTATATTTGTGGCATGCTCATGGACCCAAAGTCCACTGTAAAATGGTCTTATGAAGTAATTTACGGTTAACTGTTACATTCATGAAAACTTAACACGCACCTGAGGCAATAGGTGGTGGAGAGAAGATTTCTAGGAATGGACTGCGGACGGGCGTCGGGGCTCGTTTGCAGGCCTCTGCATCCCCATTGTGAAGAAGCAGATCCACTATCTCCTGGGTCCATGTGGTCCCTTATGTCCCCAAAACATAAAAGAACATTGAGTCAATTTGAAGCTTACCAGTGTACACATTAGACATACATTCACCTAAGTCCTGAAAAGTGTCTTTTTTTTCTTTTTCTTTTTTATTAAATTGCCATTTTACACATAGAGACAACTTAAACAAAAGACAATTTTACGGATTTTGGGGAATCTAGGTTCCTGGTTTTTGCTTGTTTGTAGGAAATTCAAATCACTTTAAAAGTTAGCCTCATTCTTTTAGAAGATTGGACCTGTTCTGAGTTTCATAGTTTATAAGATGGACTCATCATGTTCTGTATTACACAGTTACCCTAGAACCGTAGGATGACATTTTTCTTAGGTAAAAGTAGAAACAACGCACTGTGAAAATACCTAATATGAAGCAGGTATCATATCATCAGGTAAAATGTACTTAAAAATGAACAAAAGCAACAAAAGTAAAGTTACTCATAATTTGGGGGTAAAAAAAAACCTATGTACATATTATTTAGGCATAATTATTAATGTTACATAACAAAGACATTTTTTTTTAAATGTCACTTTATCTGTATGCCAAATTTTGATATGAAAAGTAAAGTGGAATAAAAAAAAAGTACAATAATTTCCTCTTAATATATGGATTGGATGACTGGATGCTTGAATCTGTTAATGTATAAATGTAATTAGTAACATTTCACCACGGATGCCAACTATACAAACACTAATTAACTTAACTTTAATTTAAGGGATATGACCAAAACACACAAACATCCTCTCTGATTGCTCAAATGGACCTCATCTAACGTACCTGCTTTGGGGTAGGTGGCGATGAGGAGGTCAGAGGAGTCAGGACAGAAATTCCAGACGGAGTCCCAGTTATTAGCAATGTGGCTCATGAGAGGAACTCCCCTGATTGGGACGAGAGGAAAACGGCATAATTTGTCCTTCGCCAGCTCAATAGCTTCACTGTAGGATAAGACGTTTTCCTCTGACATGGCTGATTCTGTCAAAAGGTTCAGTCAAGAAAAGCAAAGACCAGAAGCAAAAATGTGACTTTAAAATGTCTCCTGCAGGGCAAAACTGTGAGGGTGGATCCTCCTAAAGGTCCTGTCTCCAGCAACTCCTCTTTCAGCTGGTCCTTTTGCCAAACATTTACGGTTGATTTCCTTGTGTACACCATACATTCCAATTGTCTGTAACTATCGTCCTGCGTGGTCTCTGTTTGCACATCCTTGTTACTGTGTCATGAACTTGTCCTTGAACTTCAATTTGTTAGCTAAAATCCTCTCCCTATATCTGCAAAGCAATGCCTTGTGCGTTCCCAGCTGGAGCCTAAATGCTTCAGTCCCTCTAAAATGCGCTCCTTCCTCTTTCTATCTTTATAATCTGACTTCCTGAGTGCTTGTTCCAGGTTCTCGTCCGTCTGGGATCACTGGAACTTGCACAAGCAGTCCCACACTAAAGTGCCCTTATGTAACATTCCCAGTCACGTATGAATTCCACGGGACGTGGGAGTGTCTCATGACACCCAAACGCACCACGAGAGCAAAGAGCACTAAATGCTGATTTAATATTTAACCTGATGACATGACAAGTTGTGGCTGGCATCAGTATTTTTCACAAATAGAACTTTTATTTTCTGTGAAAATTTTCTTTTGCTGAAAGACAAACACATTTCAGGTTGAAGAGGTTTAGAAAGGTAAACATCTAACATGTGGAAACATGCAGCCTCCAGAGCAGGAGCAGTTTGTTTTGAATACACATTCCAGGATTTCCACACTCAATATCCTGGTGCATGCAGAAACAATATTTATACAGAAAACATCCCAGGGCGACAGTTGCTGGAAGCATTTAATGAGTTTACATCCTGTGTTTTTTAGAGTGCAGGCATTTATTATAAAGTCTTAATAAGTTAAGAGCCAAAAATTCTGAAGTGAAGTTTGTTTTTCATTGGAGAAGATGAAATTTAATAACAATCCTATTTTTTTGCAGTGGTGTGGATAAAACACAGTGATTTGGCAGTTCCTTTGTGGTCAGATGCTTCTCAGTCTGAGTGAGTCTGACAGAGGGAAATGTGGCATTGGACAGGATGTACAAGTACAAGTACAAAAAAACCAATAACATGAATAGTATTGGTTCTAGACTAGACACATTGTGTAATATGTTTATATGGTTTACAGCGTCTGTTAAACAACATTTACAGCCTCTACGTGATTGCTTTCTGAATTACTTAGGCAGCCAACCGGCTCCATCTGGAAACAGTTAATTCCTTTAAGGTGCAGTGAGCGGTTTTGATACTCTATTTGTCATGTTCAGTTACTGTCTCCTCAGCGGGATCGGAGCAGGGTGGAGGCTTCCAATGCTGCAGCACTGGATGATTTCTCAAGAGCTCTGAATTTTTTAGGTTCTCAAAATGCCTTTTGTGCTGTGTCATTTCCCCTCAGCTTCTCTCACTGGAGCAGCAAATAAATGAAGAAAAGGGTCCATTGATTGCACACAGACAAGAATCTAAAACTGTGACATGAAAAACATTTTTTTTGCACTTTGTAGGTGACAGAAGTGAACATTAGTCAGCATTTGTTGTGTTTTGGTTTCAGATGAAATATGGTCATGAGTATTATATCTCACAACATTTCATATGATGTTCTATAAACAGTGGTGGATTGTAACTAAGTAGATTTACTCAGGTAAATAAGTACTTTGGGGCAGTGGTACTTTACTTGAGTATTTCCATTTTATGTAACTTGAGAAAAACATTGTACTTTATAATCCACTAGATTAAGATGCCAAATTTAGTAACTTTTCAGGTTGAGATTTGACATAAAAAAACATGATAAATTTAAAGTGATTGGATTTTTTTTATTTATTTATTTTTTTATTAAACCTGTGTTTGAAATGAGTTCTGCTTTGAGGAAATTAAAAACACTGCTGAAATAAATGCACCACTTTTTTTTTTAATCAAACAATATATTTTTAGTATATAATAACACGTTTACTTTGATACTCTAAGTACATTTTGATATTGATGCTTTTATACTTATTATTATTAATTATCTGAATAAGTTTTGATAGCAGGCCTTTAACTTTTAATGGGTTAATATCACAATGTGGTAATCATACATTTACTTAAGTACACACCTCAAAACTGTACTTTAACACACTTCTTGAGTAAATGTACTTGGTTACATTCCTCCTCCGCTTATATTCACACCAGTCAGCACAGTCATTTGTCCCTGACCCTAATGGAGACACTGAACGTTATTTTCTATGAGTCATGTAACCAGCAGGGGGCGCAGCTGGCAGCTTTTACAACAAATAACAGGATGGTTTCCCCGAACAATAACAATACATTAATCATTACATTTCTTTCAAGGAGATAACATATGGATTCATTCTACATATTGAAGTTTTATCTTGCGGGGACGGTCTCGCTAAAGCAAGTTAATTAATTACAGGGTTGTTTCTTTTTGTGTTTCATTTAAGCATATTCTCTCCCTCCCTCTCCCTCTCTCCTTCCCTATCTCTCTCTTCCTTGTATTTATTATTTATTCATAATGTCCAGTCACATTTGAACAGTCCATAACAGTTATAAAAATGAAAGACACCTGTTTAACTTTCTTAAACGTAAGATCGTGTTTTAATCATTAAAGATTTAATAAATAGCTTTTTTGTTTTAAGCTTGTGCTATAAAAGTACAATATTTTACTTTGATCTTTAACTCAGGTAAAAAAATTTGTATGGTTATCTGTTGAATCTGTGCAGGCCCAGCTATGTACAGATTAAAAATCCACAGCAGGTCTCCAATTAAATAAGGAGCCTGAAAAAACAAAAGTCCACATGAAATTCCTTGTTTTGTGCATCTCAAGGAACATTTTGTTCACCTCTGATTGACATTCACTGCAGCCCGCAGCATTGCAGGGTGCTGCTAATCTCCTCCTGGCCACTCACGCATACAAAATATGTCATGAGGAAAAAATTGTGAGTTCAAGAAATCAACTTGATAATCCATTGTGTCTTTTTAGAAGCTTTGTATGCATGGTAATACTATGTTTGGTTAAAGGTAAAAAAAATAAATACATATGCAGGAACATGCTCTCTCTTTGCATGAATTGGGCATGATGCCCAACATTTTTCAAACTGGGTCAGATGAATACAGTCAAAGCAGAAGCTCACTAGGTGTTCTCTGGCATTGCGTGCCAGGCAGGTAACCTTTGCACACCGTGGGGAGGAGGAGATGAAGGCAGGTCTCAAACAAACAATACAGAGAATGGGTAATTTGATGTGACAATTGTTGTTTGCATTGTGCTGTGAAACTAGATAACTTTCGGGGTAACCATTTTCATCAGAGAATTAACACCTAAATGGAAATGGATATGCTTATAAATTCTAACAGCATTTTTCCAAATTCATTATATTAATTTGTGCCTTTCTACTGTTACACAGACACCTTATCCCTCTCTAGAGTCCTGACGCACAACAGAAAACACAGCAAAAGAATATATCACCTTTATATGAGGATGTTTTTAGTATATAGAAATTTAGGCACGCACTGATATGATACTGTATGAATTTATAGCTCTTCTATTTGTATGGGAGTGGATTTGTATGTCCCTAAATGACCTTTTAGGATGATGCATATGGATTGAAAATAACAAAATATCTTAATAGCATTTACAATTTTATATTATGTATTTTGCAAAATTGCATAAAATAAAAAGTCAGTACATTATGATCAAGTGCATAATTCATCGAAACTGGTTTTTTTTTTTTTTTTTTTTTTTTTTACCACTTACTGAATTTTAATTCATATTGAAGCCCATCTCAATCTTGCTGTCCACTTTTGCTCTAACACTGGAGAATTCTCTGTTATGGAACTAATAAAGGGAATATGATGTTAACTAATAATTTTACATTTATGGTACCGCTTCATGTTAAATATTCAACTGAAAAGTAACCAAAGCTGTCAACTAAGTGGAGTGGAGTAATAAATTCTATATTTGGCTCTACATTTTAAAAGTAAAGGTTTGAGGTTGACATTTCACCACTGCAAAAAATTAAGCATCACCAGATTCCTGGATCGACCATTGCAGAAGGATTACATGATTTAAGACGTTGAGGGGAAAAAACACCTGCCTACTCTTTTCTAGGTTTTACGGTAGTTCTGTCTTGGAAACGGAAGTTGCCGTGACGTCTTCCTTGGTAACAAGAAGCTTTCCCTTCGCTGTATCTATGTTTAGCAGCTTTGGCTAAATGCATTTACTAAAACTTTTTTCTAGACTGCTTATTTCATTTTAAAGTTGCCTCTTGTTATTGCGATAACACACGAGTGTACGGTTGTTGCGACGAATGATAATGACTTCTTGCGAATTGTCAATGTAACGTTATCTTAGCTATTGTTAGCTAACTTAGCTTAGCAGCTGCTGTTTTGTGCATCATGTCTTTTTGACGAGATGACTTCCAGTCGGTGGAGCCTTTCTGTTCAGATATTTATCGTCTTGTGTGGACATTTGACTCAGGCAGCCACAGAATTAGGGGTCACTTCAAGCGGGAACCCCAGCTCCAGCAATGGGGTGCAGTTCAGCTCAGCAACCCCTTCTCCGGGCGGGACAGCGGGACAGGAATCAACTAGTGTCGGAAGCACAGACGCAGCTATCCTGGACCCCACAATAAACTCTACCCTGGACCCCACTCTGAACTCCACCCTGGACCCTACTCTGAACTCCACCCTGGACCCCACTCTGCTCTCTTTGGTGACCACGACCCAGTCTGCATCTGAAGCTCCCACTGTGATCACTGAAGCGGCCACTACAGCCCCCGTCCAGCCTGGGGTGACTTCAGGTCAGTTCAAAACCTGAACCCGACCGATGTGGGAATTTTGGGACAAATCCTGATAATTTGCTTAAAGCAGTTAAAAAAAACATACATTCTCGTTATGTACATGTTTATAGATAATTTACAGGGAGGTAGTTGGTGAAATATTAACAAATAACAAAATTGATCTTGTTTATTGTGCATTGATTTGCACCACCACAATTATTGTATTCTGTTGTTATTTAGGTTGTCTCTGTGATTTAACCCCGGATTTCTGTGACATTGGCTGCTGTTGTGACAACATTGATTGTGACATTGCAAACTTGAGTACGGTCTTCACTGGATGCCCACAAAAAGGCCTGTGAGTTTTTTGGGGGGTTTTTTGCACTTACCCCAAAGTTAAATCCCATAATGTGCACATTTTTTTGCAATCCATTTAAAAAAATATATTTTACAGATCTGGAGTTTGCATAGAGGATTGGCTGATGTTCAGGGCTAACGTGGATTCATCTCTTATCACCGTGACTGATTCCTTGTTTTGCGTCCAGTCTGAAGGTATGTACATGTAATAATACAATCGATTAAATTATTAATTTACAATCCTCAGTGCTGTCATCAGTGGAATCACTAAACATTTTAAGGCTAGTTCCTCAAGAGTTCATCAGTGAGCAATTTTTTTTGCACTTCTTCAAAGATAAACCACCAAAGCCCCTCCCAGCTCGACTTCAGTATCCAGCTTTAGGAGATTCCTACCACTTCTCAGCACCTGCACCTCCCAGCAGCAGCCACAGCAGAAACTTCTACAGGGTAAACACACTTTTTGTTGTTCTGCAGTGTTATTTGAAAAAAATATTTAAGGTAGAAAAGTTTTAGAGTGTCTTTATATAAAAAAAAAAAGAATCCGTAAAGAATGTCTTAAATTTTGTAGGTTGATGATGTCATCCAGACATATTTTTCCATCTCGTCTGTGCGGGGTCTCCTTCGTCAGCCATCGCCAGGAATCGGTGCTGAATTCTGTATCAACCGCAACCCTGCAAGTAAGTTCACAATGAGAAAGTATGTTTAAATTCTCTGAATGAGCTGTTTTTCCACGTCACTCTCTCGGTACTCTAGTAACAGCAAAATTATAGTAAATAATTTTTACCAGAAGATCCCTAAGATTTGCCAACGGGCCCTGAATTACACTCACTGCATCTGATATTAACTGATCATTTCTACATATTGTATATATGTGCTGTGTTTTTCTAAAATTGCACAATATGCCTAAACAGTCTTTGCATCTCTGAATTTCTGTACAGGCAGTATATTGTATATCATCACTATCACTTGTTTTTCTTCTTAAAAACCTTTTTTCCTGTGATTGCAGGGTTCCTTAGGTCTGTGTCTCTGTCTTGTACTCGCATGTTGACTCCTCAGTCATGCACCACAGACCCAAATTTTAATGCACACTCCTACTTCTCTGACCTGAGCCTGATCAAGGTAAGCAAGTCTGTATGCACTTAATCCGTTCATGGAAACAATTTCTAGGTAGAATCTCACTGCAGATTGGCTAACCTCTGTATGTTTATTACAGATTCCAATTGTTGAGACGGAACAAGTGTCAGACCTTCTGGTAAGTGACTGATTGTTCGCATAGCTCAAATCCAATAAAGACATTTTTCATGCATCTGTGTGAGTTCATCAGCCATTAACCAGAGTGTTACGTTTTCTCTCATTTAACACTAGGGAGTATAGATCGTAGACACTAAAGAAATAAAAAACAAAACGGTGTAAAGTGCAATTGTAACTCTTGTTCCAGATCCCAGTTACTGCACTATCTGACTGGCCTGCACCAAGTGAGCAGAACAACTCCTGTGTCAATGTGGTGAAAAATGTAAGTTGATGAAATCCTGTGTTTTTTTCTGTTCAGCTGTTTCCTAACTCTCAAATACATCAAAGTCAATTCTACTTCTCTGGATTCTCCTTTAGGTTGAGTTTGTCATAGGCTACACAGGCAGAGGGGAAATCTCTTATGCAACCGTGAACGTAGTTTTAGCTGATGTGGATCCTGATCAGCTGCTGTTGCAGACACACTCCATACAGTTCCAGGTAGTCTTCTTGAGCTACAGATTTATTCACTGAATGAAATATTGATCCAAGCACTTACATGATTACCATTTCTGTCTTCCAGCTGGCAACACCCAGCCCCAGTCCAGGAGGACCGATCCCTGCTGTCGGCCTCAGAGTAGGCTCTCCTGTGATTGGTCGCTTTGATGGAGAATTGAAGCCTGTATCCTCACAAACAAAATCATGAACGTCTCTTTCGGTTATTGTTTAATTAATTCTGATAGTTTGGGGTCAAGCATGCATCACAGTTCCTTGACAGTGACTTAGCTGACAACACTGGGAGTGTCACCGAGTGGGGAGTGTTCCTCTGACCTCAGCAGGCGAGCACCCGTCCTCTTCACACACAATTCTGTCACTGGATGCACATTCAGGTGAGAAAATGGGTTCCAGTATTTAATGATACAATATCGAGTTCTATTCAATCTTCCTTCTGCCATTTCTCTTTGTGCTCTTTAGTTCCACAGCTAGTGACTGTTCAGAGCTGCGGTCCCAGATTTACAGGATCTTGCAGGGACTTGCTACTCCTGATGTTATGGCCATGAACCTGGGCTCCAAACCGGACTGGACAAGAGTCATCACCCAGGAGTGTCCTGTCAGCCTGGAGGTACAGCTATATCAAGACTTGAAAGTATTAAACCTCTTTGCATCACTGTAAAAAGTCTATAAAAAAACTGTGAAAAAAAGAAATATCTATAGTTTCCACTTTCACTGAGTTTCGTATTTGTACTAATTTCAGTCCTGATCATCACTACTGAATACTGTTTCATGGATAATGTCAGAATTTATATTTTCCCCAGTCTGGGATATGTCTAAATAGCACAACACTGATTCTGACAGCAGCACTAACTCTAGTGGAAACCAGGACATCAGCATGTACTTGACCGATTCGGCAGACATGAGAAAATTTATCTTAATCTGGTGGGAAAAAGTACAAACTACAGTTCTGAAGCTAGGGCTGTACATTTAAAGACATTAAAGTACGGTATGTATGTTTTGATGCTGTAATAGCCTGGGGAACAAACATTGTGGTGTGTTTTAGTTTAACAGGCCTATAAAGTTGTGTTTCTCCAATTTCCAGTCATTTATTTGTGTTTCCTCTCTCAGGAAACATGTGACTCAGGCTGCATACTCCCCAACTCTCTCTCTATCCGCGTGCTGTGGGCCCGCCAGGGTCTCTTAGACCTTCCTCAGAACTACATCCTGGGGGGGAAATACCTTTTCCAGTGTCAGAAGGTCAAGGTAAGATCAAATTCTCTCTGTCACAATGAGGAATTTATCAAATCACAGTTTCAGATCTGTTAAAATCTCCAAATATTCTCCTTGTGTTTTTCAGTGCCCCCTGTCGTCCCCCATCACTCTGACCACTGAGGTGACGTTTGTCGACACTACAGTTTACCCAGAACCCCCCAGAGGCTCGCCTCAGCCTGACTGGAAGTTTCCGTTTGGTTTCTTCACTAGAGGCGCTGCTGAGCTGGACGGGAACGCCGTCAGTAACGATGGTGACACAGAGAAGGTCACATGGAGTTTAATGCTGTTCACTGTCATGTTACTAACAGGATTAGAGTTTTTCACAAGGTAGTCTGATAGCTCACAGCAGAGCAGTTAGGGAGCTTTTCAGGGATTCTTATAGAGTAAATAGTTGTACAAAGAATGTTTGATAAGTAATTTTATTTTGTTACACTTTTTTAACAATATAAAGAGTTTTCCATCCCAAGTAAAAAAGAAAAAACACCTTAACTTATTCTTTTGTACATTTTCAGGAATATATACATTTTTACAAAACATTTGATGCGTCTTCATTTCACTGAGGTAAAGATGCATTTCTTGCATCCAGCTCCTCCTCTCTCTGCTCCTTTTGTCCTGGGTTGTTTCTGTGTGTTCTTCTCTCTTTTTGTCTGCCGTGGCGCACATAGTTCAGGAGATGGACGATAGCAGCAGGTGTTATACCTTGCAAACGTGTAGCGGCACCCAGCTGGAGGATCAACATGGTATTAGTTGCATATTTCTTTTTTATGTATTAGCACAAACATTTATTTAATGTAGGAAAGAGTTGACAATTTTATAAGGAAAAAGGGTAAGTTTATAAAATACCCTTTACTCACAGTGGTGGGTCGAACTCTGTCCAAAATCTCTCTGACTTCCTGAGACAAAGACGCTGGTAGAGAGAGGTAGTCTATGTCCTCAGGGAGAGACATATTCTCCTCCCTCTGGATCCTCTCAATCTCTTTCTTTTGCAGGTTACAGTGAGGTCTGTACACAGCTAAACAACAGGAGAAAATTTTCTTTGAGAGAGAAGTAAACATGTTATAGTAACTTGATGGACCACTTATCATAAGTTCCTCTTCCCTGTTGCATCAGAATGCCATAAACCAGTGTTTACCTTCTATTTTGAGTCTTTGTGAGAACTCTCTGAAAGGTGAAAGGATCTCCGGGAAAACAGATTCCAGCATTTCAAAAGTCACATCATTATACTGCAGAACGTCCATACCACTGAAGAAGAAAAACAAACCACAAATCAACCACTTTTGACTGTATGTGGACATGAAACATGCATGCCCAACTGCCAGATTTGTTGCATTTAACTGCTGATTCCACATATCTTTCACTCACCTTAGTGTCGTGCTCTTGGCCTCACTCATGCGCAGGTCAGGCAGCTTTCTTCTCCAGTTGGGTGTGGACAGGGTGAGAGCCTGAAGGGCTGCCAGTGCTTCCTGCAGGATGTCTCTGACTCTCACAGTCTCCTGGTAACGTACAGCGGACACACATCCCACCTCCTCAAACC
The DNA here is from genome assembly GCA_028566105.1 of Hypoplectrus providencianus. Classification (NCBI taxonomy): domain Eukaryota; kingdom Metazoa; phylum Chordata; class Actinopteri; order Perciformes; family Serranidae; genus Hypoplectrus; species Hypoplectrus providencianus. The sequence goes on from JAOWBC010000617.1 coordinate 10,345,460, forward strand.
CTGGCAGGGGAAGAACGTTTGAGTGAACATAGAAAGAAGAACTTGTGGGATTCCTCGTGGCTCTTAAGGAAGTCTCACATCCAGATGTGCGACATAATTAGTCCCATACACTACGCCTACCTTTCAGAGTGAGGCGAAGATCAGCATTGTCTGGCCTCAGAGAGGTTCGAAACTCAGCCCGGCTGGTGAACATGCGGTACGGCTCCGTAACGCCTCGACTCACCAGATCATCAATGAGAACTCCGATATAGCTCTCTGTCCGAGACAAAGCCACTGCAGGCATAGAGAGCGCCCAGCGGGCTGCGTTCACCCCTGCCCACAGGCCCTGCACAGAGAGATTAAAGCAACATTATGTAAAAATATTACCTCCAAGTGTTAGTTTCCAAATCCTATTGGTGCTACACTGACATGTAATTCCCACTTTGTGCCCTGAACAAATATTCCTGCTCTATGTAACAATAGTGAGTAGCTACAAACTGCCTTGAGATGCGGCACCACCACCAATGTCACTGATTTTCTTCAAATTGTATCATTACAAAAGTGATTTGTGGTTTTCCCTCAATTGACACTCTAGGGCCTCAAAATTATGCTCACCCGCACAACTAAAATCATCAGATCCAACACTTTTAGGGCACAGAATGTGTTCCGTTAGACAAAAGACTAGAAATTGGGTGATACTACAGCCCACAATAATTCTATGAACTTAATGAAGGCTGAAAATAGCAGATAGAAACAAAAGCAGCTACCTGTGCAGCAGCCTCCTCGTACCCTGTTGTTCCGTTAATTTGACCAGCGAGAAAAAGACCCTGGGTGCTTTTCACCTGCAGGGCAGGGCTCAGCTGAGTGGGACACACAAAGTCATACTGCACACCATAACCTGGAAATAGCAAAATCATTTAGGCAACCTGCTGTGTCATTGTACTTTGCTGTAAAAATCAGTTACTGTGCTGATAAAACGGGCCGCGTACCCGGCGTGTGGATCTCAGCTCTGTGCATGGGAGGGATTTCTCTGATGAGGCGGAGCTGCACGTCAGGGGGCATGGTCATCGACAGACCCTGAGGGTACAAAAGGTCAGAGGTCAACCCCTCGGGCTCCAGCCAAACCTGATGCTGGCGGCCTGGGAATCGAAGTACTCTGGACTCAATGGAGGGGCAGTATCTGTGAGGGCGAAGGCGGGAGGTATTACTTTAGAGATAAAGAGCATATTGTGTATATGTGTGTGTGTGTGTGTGTGTGTGTGTGTACCTGGGACCCTTGGTGTCTTGTTGTATATGACAGTTGAGATGAAGAC